>JAODUK010000017.1:2153531-2184167 GCA_027564635.1 Typhlichthys eigenmanni
CAGGTGTGTTGGAGCAGGGAGACACCTAAAACATGCAGGGCAGCGGCCCTCCAGGACTGGAATTGAATAGCCCTGGCTTACACTAACATTTAGCTGGTGACAGTTACAGGGTTCCCAATGGTCATGGATTTTCTGGAATATCATGGAATTTTAAAAAGTATATTCCAGACATGGAAAGTCAGGGAATGTTATAATTATTTGGGTCAAATCATGGAATATCATGGAATTTAATTTGCAGCATGTTTACTTTTTAGATGTCATTCATAAAAATGTTTGTTCCTTGATGTGGTATTACATTTTGAGATGTCTAAAAAAAAAAAACTGTCTGAATGCAGCTACAGGAAACATCATCACATTTCATTTTCAATTTGTTGCCTGTTTTTCCATTCATTATAGGTCATGGAAATTTAGATATTCAGTCAGTGAAAATCAGGGAATTTTACATTTGACTTGGAGTGGGAACCCTGGAGTTAATTTGATTGTATATTATTAATTACTGTATTGGGTAGGGTAAATGGGAAGAACCTTGTAACAGATGATTATCACGGATTTCATCATTGAGCCACCATAGAACTTAACATGTCCATGCTAGCTGTTGTCTTGACTATTTGTCTCTTTCTCCAAGAAGCCACAATCCTGGAGAGTCATGGAATAGATGTCCAGAGTCCCGGAGGACACTCCAACAGTGACGACATCGACGGGAACGACTTCTCTGAGCAGGTGAAGATTAGGGATGCACTGATTCGATATCGGTCCGACACTGACTCAAATAGCTGGATCGGATATCGTTGACGAGGGTGTCGATCTATTTTTCCGATCTGTTGAATTATATTCCATACGACGCGTCAGCATTGGTCCGGTAGATTACTACGCGATGCGTCAGCAGTGCACATGTAGACCGTTTGCTAACCAGCATGGAGGGAGCTAAAACCAAGGGGTCAGCGGTCTGGAGGTAATTCGTGCTTCCTACGCCAACAAGTTTGACGGCTACCTGCAATATCTGTAAAGCCAATGTATCGGAGGGGGGGTGGGACTGCAAAATGTAACACAACACAATTATATCAAGCATCTCCAGAAGTATCATGCAAATTTTACACTGGTGAAGTCAGTTCGGTGCATCCCTAGTGAGGATGCTGAGGTGTCAGCTCTGTTTTAGCAACACTACTATGTGTTCAAGTGTAATTTGTTCAACTTAATTCCACCACCCATTTATGAGGGTCCGTCGAGTTAAGAGCAGTTATCTCAGATCATAGGTCTTCAACAGTGGGTCCTCAGTGGTACCGCAGTACTGAAGATATTTAATCCCAAACTAATTTTCTTCCAGAAATGTAAATGCAAAATATTAATTAACATAAATATAACCTGTGCTATAAATATATACATCTGTCAAATATTTTAATGGCTTAGTTAGTGGCTCACTTTTATATGTGGCAATAGGCCACCCTACACATTATTGTTGGCCTGGTAAATAAATATTTTATCCAATTTGTGACACTGCCATGTTTCTATCAGGCAAGGACCCCTTGCCCCTAAACTTTAAAGACCTCTGTCTTAGGTTAACCAACATTTTCAGCTTTTCCACTGCGTCGTACCAGCTCAACTCGCCTGTTATGCTTTTCCATTTGGCAAAATTTGGGATAGTACCTGGTACTATTTCTAGTACCTGGTACCAGGTACTATTTCTAGGTACTATTTCTAGTACCTGCTTTGTCGAGGTTCCAAGCGAGCTGAGGCGATACCAAAATGTGACGCGTCAACAATGCAGACTACTGATTGGATATCGTCACTTCGTCATTGGGCAACATGGGCATACAATACGGCAGTGGAAAAGCGCCATTATTGGAATTAGTTTTATTGTTTGGTGAGGGAGTGTTTTTTGAGAGTTGTTGCTGTAGGGCTGGCTAAGTAATGTATAATAAATCACACTTGTTGAAACATCCCACCAGGCTTGTGACCTTCCCTACTTTGACAAGAGACCTCTCAGCCGACCATTTGGCTTCTATCGCCTGGAGCCCACTTCACCAACACAGGTATCTCCACTCATGGACACATGACGAGGTGTTTAAAAAAAAAAATTATAATAATAATGTTTTGGGAAAATGTAAATATTACCTAACATGCTTTAACTCATATTTAACAATACAGAAGTTCTGTCCTTAAAAGTATACCTCATTTTTATATTTATTGAATAGTAATTTTATAAACTCATTCATTGCTATTTATCAAACAATTGTAATATTATAAAATGTGGTACATATTGTATGTGTTAATGCGATTTTATTTTATTTAATTACTACAACTTTCTGCAGTTCTTCTTTATTCTAATACTATATATTTTCATTTTAAGATGCTGGTGTTAAATTGAGAATTATGACCACCATAACTTTGCCTAATATGTAAAACCAGTCACATTCACTGTTGGACAATTGACAGTTGTTTTGGACAATTCTTGTTGTTAACACTAGCGTAATTTCGATTTAATTTCTACTGAATGCCAGAAGCAGTGTGTTAAGAAAATGGAGGTCCATCATTCGTATGTGCAGGTCGGGTGTTTATATCAGCAAGGTCACCTGTGACCTTTGCCCCAGTACTAAAGGAACCCAGGAAGTGACCTCTTGGCATTCTTCTTGCGAGAAGTCAGTGACTACCAAGTTCTGACGCGCATCCAAAATTCATAGAACCGAGCTTTAAATATCGTTTTACACCGGGATTCCACCGGGCGCGTGTGCACTGAGTTTCGGCTCCGATGCTGGTTTGTTCCGTCCTCTCGAGGTGTCAACTTCATCCGGGAGCATTTCAGAGGCATAGCGCTGCGAGGCAGTTGTATTGGTGAGAAAGTGCTTTGCCTGAGAAACTACTTTGCCTGTCCGACATTGACTTACTTTCACTCACTTCCACTCCCAAAACTACTGCAATTATATTCTACACCATGGTCCTTTCTGGAATTGTCTTTATAAAAAGGATTTGTGGTGTCATAAAATTCTTCCAACACATCCCGTGTCGCGTGTGGTGGAACTGCAAACATAGAGTGGCCGCGATCAGCTCCGGAAGACGCGTCAGAGCCAGAACGCATCGCACCCGCTTCGCAAATGCACCCAGTGGAATCCCGGGGTTACAGCACGGTGACAGATCGTCTTGTATCTCTCAAGTCGTGCTTTCATTTAGAAAATAAATTACAAATAAATCTAAAGCAGGAATGTACCTGGAAAGAAAACGCACACAGGTGTTTTTAGTTAATTTGTCTGCTTAAGTGTCTTCTCAAGATGTGTCTGGGTATTGCCATAAATATAGTTCAGGTTTGGCGAGGTAATTAAAGTGTGATTATTCTAAAACGGCCGTGTCAGTTATCCCGCCATATAGTTTATACACACGCACAGTCAACCAGTCAGCCAGTCAGTCAGTCCGCTTGCCCGTCAGAGAAGATATCTCACCAGCCTCCCTCAGCGTCAGAGCAGGTGGAACGTTGCTTAACGGACTCCATTTTGAATCTTTCCCGACCCTTGTGTGTCTTCTCCCAGGAGGACGGCACGGGCCACAGTGAGCACCAGGACCCCATCTCTCTGGCTGTGGAGATGGCCGCTGTCAACCACACCATCCTGGCCCTGTCCCGGACGGGAGGCGTCCCCGGGGACATCAAGACTGAGTCCTTGGAGGACGAGTGAACTCTTAAAGCAGCGGACCGGGACGGGGGAAGGAGATTTGGGAGGGACCGGAGGACAGAGAAGACCGCAGAGGACTGTGGGCGGGAGGGGCTGTTGAATATGGAGGGGAGGGACTGAGAAAAGAGAAGGAAAGGGAAGAGGAAGAGACCAAAACAATACTTAGTAAGTCATGTGTGGATATGTTACCCGATATTGGAAGCCCCTCCCCCTTCCCAAAACACATATTCCATGGAACCTGTAATCTCGCCTCAGTTGATCTCTGCTCATCAGAACTCTCTAAAAGCGTTAATATGGAAATATAATTCAGGGGTGACGAGCAAGGTCTTCGACCCCCTGGAACCCAGGCTTCTTCCTTGGGGGACCCCCCTCCTCCTCCTTCACCTCTTCCTTCAAAAACACTTTCTGCTGCCAGGAACCCTCAGCCCGTTCCTCTCTCCTCCTCCTGTATCTTCCTCCCTAAACTCGCCTCTCCTTCCTTCGTCAGAACCTGGTTGTCCGAGCCAGACCTCAACTTCAACTCCAACCTCAGAAAAATAAATTGTACTGTGTGTATGTGCGTGTATATAAATATAGATATGGTTCTTATGGTTCTCAAAATCATGCTGTTCTCATGGTGTGCTAACCTGCCTACCTACTTTACCCGACCTCACCCTTCTCATTGTGCAATTCATAGCGAGCGATTACTCCCATCCTCCACAATGGGTGGGTGGGTGGATGGATATAGGGAGCGCGAGACATAAAATGGATGGATGAAATACATTGAGATGCTTCCCTTCCACTACTGAGACAGTGGGGTTAATGGACTGTTAAATACAGGAAATCTTGGCTCACTTCATGTCTCACAGAGCTCCCATTCCTATCTTGGAACTGTATTTTTTTGTTATTTAAACTTTTTTTTTTTTTTCTTGTGTTATTTCCCGCTGTTGGCTAAAAATCGAGTAGCTTCTTAACCCACTAGCTTCCAACCTGGGACCGCAGCCTTAATTTCATATACACATGCGTTTTTTCATTCAAAGGATCATGAAAAGTCAGTCACAATCGACCGTGTAACAGTTGAGTTAAATGTAAAGTGATTTAGTTACAGGTTGACATTCGACAGCATTGTTGTTTATTTTAATTTTATTTTTTATACTATCATCTACTTTTTTCCTCAGTAAGAGGTGCAAGTCATTATGCCTCCTAAATTATCTTCCCAGTGACTGCTAATAACTAATAGAAACTAGTGAAAACTTTTTAGGATCAATGTTTTAATTGTTCATACTAAAGCTAACTGAAATAGGGGAAACATGTTTTGTTTTAAATGTTGTCAAAGCCAAAGGAAAACTAGCTTGAAGCAAAAAAAAGAAAAAAAAAAAGGTATTGTCTGAGGGCTAATTCTAGGCTCCTCTAGTTGTAACCTTGAGGTGATGCCTTCATCTAAATGCCACAGACTAAACTATGGGTGGTGGGGTTCTTTTGTTTAGGTGCTTCGTTAGCCAAGGCAGGTTTTGCTACCACCTGTGTACATGATTGTCTTTTTTTTTTTTATAAACATAAAATCTGGTTTATACATGCCTCTTGACCCCATTATGGCATTGTTGCTTGACACTACAGCAGGCCTGTGTCTTTATGGGATAGGTTTAGCAACCCAGACATAATATTCACCGCAAGTTACCTACTAATTGTTCTGTGACTCTGGCTCTTTATGGTATCTTAAAGAATATGTTTTTAAGAAAATATATTTTCATTTTCTTAACCAAAGTGGTATGACACACATCAGTTCAGTGCCACTCACGTTGCTAGTGGTTATCATTTAACATTGCCCGAGGCAGGACTTCTCTAAACTGTCAAGCAGAGATCATCCTCGTCCTAAAGGAAGGTCAATTGAGTGCATTGTCTTTTAAGAGGTCACTTTTTAGCAGGTCGCATCAAATATTGGTACATTTTCAGGTGCCATTCAAGGTCCTGCCCCTTCAAAAATTGTGCCACAGGCTAATACTGTTTTAAAGAAAACTCTGCCTTAGTGACGGGGTTTGGAGCATGCATATATATTACACACACACACAATTTGATGTTATTTTGGGATACATGCAGATCTATGTGGCTAACAAGGTTATCTTGTGCTTAGAAATATCTCCCAGACCCATGCTGAGTATTATACCTATTTAGCTTCTATTGCTTCAGTGTGCTCAAAGTTCTGATGCAGTGATTCAGTAATGGGAACTGTTTCTAAGAGAACGAGTTGATAGTTAAAACATGTATTTATACTTTTTTTTTTTTTAAGTATTGTATAAAAATGACATGGATATGTTTGAAAATGAAACATTTGTATTGTTGAATCTTTTTTTTTTTTTTTTAAATGTTTCCCATATATATTTTTTATTATTTCCATTTTTGTTGTCCCTTATTTGACTGATCAACAGTCTCCCTGTTTGCCTGAGGAAGTATGCTTGCTCATGAAAGATACATTATAATGCACCTTATTGAATTATGTTGTTTGTTTTGAGCTTGAAATGTAGCCACTCCAGCCCTCTGCTTTCCTGGAAACAACCATTTTATACTATATGCTATTATAATGCAAAATTATAAAGCAAACAATATAATAAATTGTTAGAATGGCGGTAAATGAAAGAGAAGATGGTGGAGAGATTGCATTTTGAGTACGCAGGCATTATTTGCTACGTGCAAAGTGACGCTTATACTGTAGGTATGCTACCTATGAATTGTGTCATCAGAATTCAAATTTACCACGTTCCCAGTTTGAGTCCACACAAATCTGTCCAGTTTTTTTTTTTTTTTTTTGGCCGACATTTATAACTGAGAGCCTGTTAGTCCGCAATAACAAAGCAAATAGGGAATGGATCGTATAGAATTTAATACTTCAAACATATCTTCACACTTACAGTCACCCATAGGGCTAAATTGAAGTAAAATTAACAAACATCCTAAATATACCGTAAAGTATAAAGTTGCCTTCAAAACAAATAGCAAAGTGATTGAGTCAGTGAACATTTGCTTTGCTCCAGCAGTATTCCGCCATGGGCTTTTAACAGTAACATTCATATTGGGTGGAGATTAAAATAAGAACATGGTACTTCAAGAAGCAAAATGAGATATATTCCAGGGGAAAGGTTACAGTATATCATGGAATTATCTGTATTACTGACTAAACCACAAGATGCAGGTTGAACATACTTTTTTTTTTTCCTCCAGCAGACGAGCTTACTCCACTGTTGATGCATATTCAGAAGGGTTGACATCTTGTGTTGTCAGGGCAACACATCAATATGTCCCATGACCCCAGAAAAACTTTATCCTAGTATAGCTCAGAATAAAAGACTGAATGCTGTTGTATCAATCTAGTTTTGTTCCAAATTACTGTATTACCCATTTCAGAATTTAGTGCCTTTTTTGGACAGTAGACTGTTCTGTAATTAAGATGTAGTATATATACATTTTTTTGTACAGTTTCTTTGGTCATTTTTTTAACTTGTGTTTATTTTAGTATATATTATATATAATGTACAAGAGAATAAATATATATCAATGAGCATGTGGGTATTTTTTATTAACTTGTGGGATACATAATACATATATGCAAGCTCCTAAATAGCAGCCTTTTCTAAATGTTATGAGTTTGGAATTGTCAAACTGATTTGATGATAAAGATGTGCTATGCTGGGTGATAATGGCATGCTAGGGTGTAAAGCACAACATTTAACCTGCTGACATTTAGACAACTTGGAAAACCAGCATAATGTTTATTACCATTAATACAAAATAGTTACATTGATTCCTGTATAATTGACAATATCCTTTTCATTCTGAAATAAATAAGCATTCAGGCAGTCAAACCAACCTTAAAGAAAATTTAAAGCAAGTATAAAATATAAATTAAGTTTTTCTAATACACTTTATTTCTGATTAGAAATAAAGTATATCAATACACAGTATCAGACATTGCTGCATTATAGGTCCTAAATCCTTTCAGACACACTGGAGAAATATGTAAAAACATACCAATACAAATTCCAGTTCCAGTTAAATGTTCCAGCTATATTTAAGAAAAGTGCACATTTTAATAATCCGGAACTAGTAGCAGAAGCGTGTGCATCCGTAAAATAAATCTGCCTATAGAACAGCCTATAAAGACATTTTCCAAATCTATCAATATTTTATTAAAAAGGCATATCTGTTTAATACCCATATTGTAAACTGGAATTTACATTTTGTTGAACCTTGAGAAAACATACCAGAATGGCCTTGAAGATGCAATTTCGTGACAATCTATGGAAGTGAATGGCTGAATATTGAAATATTGATGCATACAACTCATTCAGGGAATAATGGGAATTATTTATCAGCGTGTGAACTAACATTGAGGAAAGGCAGCTTCAAGGAAGTTCAATGCTTCAAGGCACCAGTGTGATAATGTGCAACAATACAATATATATTCATGTTGATATCCTTGCTCCTTTGAGTTGTATTTATAGACTGATCTTCACTACTTGCAGACAGGATAAAAGCAACATTTTATTTGCTAGAGTGTGAAAATGTGTTTTATTGTGAAATATCTCATCACTGGTTGCAAAATAGCTGAAGTACATTAAAATTACATGTCAGTAGATTATTTAAAACATTTTTAAGATTGTATATTAAATATTTAAAGATTTGAATTGTACTTTTTATTCTTAAAATATGATGTTTTGGAAGAACACATCCAAATTATATCTGCTTATTCTAGTGTTCCCCTAATACATCCTGTAAAAAGTGTTGGGACAAACTAGCATGAACCGATCCAAACCGTCAACTGACACCAAACAATTCAGTTTTCAGTGTCAGAACTGCAGGGCCTTGTCTGAGGGGCTCATATCATGGTACAATTGTGGAGCACCAGAAAAAGACAAGGCAGCACACTAGCCCTGTGGCTGAAACTATAGACATCAGAGCAGCCACCTGATGAGCTTTGAAGCCTACAGTATAGCAGAGTCCGCCATGTCTCAAGTGTTCCAGGACTTGCGGTTTTCACCCGTAGTGCGGCCGGGTGCGATCCCACCCGCCTCTCCCTTGGCCAGCGCCGTCAAGGCTGCCAGGTTTGGGCTGGATCCTGACAGGTTCGCACTGTGGCGCTTCTGCTGTTGCTGTTGGCGACGGCGTTTGCCCACGCCCCGGCTCACCCTATCAGGTCTCACTAGCACCCCGTAACCAGGGTTACAGTAAAAGTAGTGCTTGCCAGCCACTGACCCATCATTCTTTCCTGGAGAGAGACAGCGAGAGAGAGAGAGACATGTTGTGGAGAAATTTGTTAAAGGCAGGGTTAGTCATTTTCTAGAACACTTGTTAAAAATATCCCTCTGCGGTTCGTGGCCCTCCGTGGCACCGCTCCACACATCGAAACGCATTATGAAGCAAAGCGTAGTACTGCGGCTTTGTTGAGGTGAACGGTGTTTGCCACTTTGTTTGCGTTCCTATTTACAGAGCCAGGGCTGTGAAGTTAGATTATTTTTTCAAATGCTATATATGCTGATATTTGGTGAATTTGACAAAATGTGTATTAGCTTACAAATAGCTCACGATACCTTTAACAAAAGCTAGCAAAAGATGCCTGTAGAATGTTTTTTTTTTTTCTCTTCCCCAGGAAAGGAAAAAGCAATCATTATACATAACATTACAGTAAATATTTGACATGGGGGGGGGAATACAAAAATATAAAAAATCTGATTGTTTATGTTTCTGACAGACAGGATCAGTTACAGTTAAAAACCCTGCATGCTAGTACGATATTTTGCTCACCTGCTGGCACCTCAAGCTCCACTCCTACCCAGATACCCTCTGCAAAGTCTGTGGGTCCCACGTAACGCACTGTGCCACTTTTATTGGCCCCCACCGTCACAAACTCCCCTTCCTTTATCCAATCTGGAACAGTTGTGGAGGACCCGCCTCCTTCTTCTGAATCAGAGATGATTTCCAGCCTCTCCATTGGCTCCGGAAGGTTGAGTTGTCCCCCAGGAGGTGGTCCGTCCTCGGCGAGAACCCTCTGGAAGGACTTGAGGTCGGAGGTCTTCACTCTCTGGATCTTGAAGGGGTTGGCTGCTGAGACACCAACCAAGGCCGGTTTGATGGGCGGAGGTGTACCTGGAGCTGTGGTGGAAGATGAATGTGAAACGGAGATGGCCTTTGGTTTGGGGGATTTAGCCGTGGACTGTTCTAGCAATGACACACCACTATGGTCTGTCTGCAAAGCGGTAATGGAGCCCTCGGATGATGTAGGGACAGGAGCTGGTTCCTTGGCTAAATTTGTGGGCATCGGAACTGGGACTGGGTCCCAGGAGGCTCGCTGAGCTGGCTGGGTGTGTTCTGTTGCCCATTGAGTTGAAAGGGCATCTGAAGGGGCATCTGAAGGGGCTTCAGAAGGGGCTTCTACCTGAACCTGGCATATGGTGACTTCTGGTTCCTGTCTCCGCTGTTCTTCCACTTTTAAATCTTCTGCCAATGATGATTCTAATGATAACGATTGTTCAGATATACTCTCTGGTACTAATAATGGCTCTTCATGTTTTTGTGACTTGTCTGATTGTTCAGATACTAGAAGTTCCGACCTCAACTGTTCAGTTTGACCTGGTAAACTTGGCACGGTTACCTGGCCAAATTGTTCTAAAAGACTCTTGGAATGGTTTGTTGCCAATTGCCCTTGGTCAAAAGTCGACTCACTGTACAGCTTGTGTGCTACTTGGTTTGACCGTGTTTGTTCAGCTTTTGCGGAAGGCTGGCTCCAAGGTCTGCTCGTCGTCCCTGGATCCGAAAGAAAAAGGAACGGGTCTTCGAAGTACTCCTCCGACGTAGGCGAGTCTGTCAAGGGCAGTTCAAACGCCTTTGTATCCTCCTCGTCCGAGCCCTGTGAAAGCCCTTGGGGTCCAAAGTGGCCAGAGGAAAGAGACTCATCGCCGCCGTCTACGGTCACATTGACAGTCTCCCGGGCTTCTTCATAGGCTACTGCCTGATAGCTTACCGATTGGTTATAGCACGAAGGGGGGAGGTCCCAGCTGAGCGTGTAGACGTCTGACAGAGTCGCCATAGACATGCTAGTGGATACGTATCCACTGGATACCTCGCTCACCGGGCTGGTGGTGGGGTCGTCATTCTCAGGGATTATTGGCGGTGGGAGGGGCATGGATCGGGGACATTCTGATTGGATCACAGGGAACATGTGCTCATTGGGGACCTGTGGGTGAAACCATAGCAACGCGTGAGTGCTTCCAACTGTACTGTTGAGATATTAACATCTGTCATTATTGTGCTAATTAACATTAATTAACTAATTCTATTGAATTGATAACACAGGTTTGTTAGAAATGGGAACAGACATCTAAAAAAGGTAGCTATCCATTTAACATTTCATTGTTGATAAACTGCACTTACATTCTCCTCATTATTCGTTGGCATCTCCTAATTTGTTAGTTAATAACAGAAACTCACTATCTGCTGTTGGGCGCTCATGCCTTCCTCAAGGCTGGCAGATTGCACCACGATGCGAGGCAAGCTCTGGAGGAGGAGGAGAAAAACAGGCCGTGCTCAGCTCTTTACCTCTTTACAGTTTGAAGCCAGAGCCATGGAAAGAGAGTTACGCCAACGGAAGTTCGACATTTTTAACGATCACATGGTTCATGGAGAGGCAAAACCTATGGCAAAATAGTTCCTGGAAGTACTTGGGGGGCAATTAGACAATATATATACAGATATAACTTAATTTTTTTGGTAATTCGAAGTTACTAAATGCACCGATTTACATTTAAAATACATTTTAAATGTAACTATTTTGAGGTTCCACGATCCGCCATTGCTGTGAAAAACTATCTATTGGAGTGAACGGAGATGGCGTGACTCTCTCTGTACATAGCTCTGTTTGAAGCCAATCAAGGAAGTCTCATTTCAGCTGAAAGAGCCATGACACATTCTCGTCAATCAGCATGGAGATGGCGTGTCAAGTGGATGTCGAGGCGACTTGTCATCATGACCGATTCAGCGTCGTTCTCAACCTGGTGATTATCTATTGATTTAAGACTATAGATTTCCCAATTTATTTATTATATATGGTACGGTAGATGAGCAGATTAGCTGTATATGATAGAAATGTGTGAATGTTTGACTTGTTGTTTGATACTGAATGGAAAACAGCAATTCATTAAAATGTCAATTTAAGCAGAAATATCTATCATCAGGACATGATGATAAATAGAAGCATTGTATTTCACCATTCTCCCTCAGATATTTTACAATTGTTAGATTTGGCCCAATTATCAACAGTGAAATGTTTATGATAATGGCATTATATTATACATTAATTATAAATATATAGTAGTAGTGCAGGCTGGGAGAGGATGATTACATATTATTAAATTTTTTACATTGAGTTGAATTTATGTAATACTGTGTCATTACTATTTTAACTAACAACATACATGGGAGAGTTGGACTACCCATAGACAGAAGGTCAAAGAGAGCTACCCTTTCCTCCACTGAGCGACTGACCTAGAAATCAACACACCAAGGCTATAAAGGTGGTCATAACCTGTTAATGCTAGCATCCAACATTAAAAACATTAGGTTTTAGAATTGTAAGGCGATTAGGAGGGTAGAAAACAAGCTAGGTTACACTGAAAAACTACTCTTTTATAAAGAGTTCAGCAATAAAAGCAATAGTGGAAAGTTTTAGGGGGTGGGGGGTTGCTAAAGTGTCAGGAGTATGAAGGTTTTGATTAAAACCTCAACACTAAACCAGCTGGTTCACTAATTAGTTCTGAGCTCCATGGCTAAGGGATGCATTAGCGAGCTCAGCTGGTGCATGTGTTTGTCCAAATATACGCTATGGCTTTGTTGGAGACTGCTGGGTTAATTATAGGGCCGCAAATATTGCTAATGGTATTTGTGCTATAAACTAGCTAAAAGGCATGGTGTACCGACCTTACATATGTGTGAGGTTGTACGAAAGCCTTACTGTACATCCCTCAAATAAAGCCAATGTATCAGGAAGGAAATCCCTGTATACTGTAATAATTTATATGTATAGAGTCAGTAATTCTGGAGAAAGTTAGTTGATATTTGAAAACAAAAACACATCTCCCTTCAATGTCATAGGGTGCACCCTTAGAAGCTCCATCCCACACATTGGAAACACATTGAAAAGGCTAGGATATTGTTGTGTGGTAGGTATACGAGTATACATTCCCTACATTTGACAAAAAAAGCATACGCTTACAATCGCCAACTATACCTTTAAGTGCATTTGTATGTGAAACGAATTTCCACAAACGTTAAAATGGAGGAATTGCTCAGACGGCAGGTACGATCACATAGCAATAGTACACTGCACTGCACAGTCCACAAACCAACGTGCCATTTTGGGCCCTAGTGTTCCTGAGTGTACCTGCGGTTGCCCGGGCGTGTCTCCCTTCCTCTCCTCCCTCCCCACGGGCAGCAGGGACTTCAGCAGCCTTGGTACGGCCTTCACTGGAGGAACACAAGACGCAGCCGCGTCGGAGTGAACCGAGGGAGGGTGGTCGGAGATGGAAAGGATCCAGATAGCGAGGGGGGCGAGGGGGGCGGTAAGAGAAGGATGTGGGTATGAAGGACAAAAGTGAAGAAGCGTTAGTAAAGTGAAATAAATGAAACAAGTGCTGGAGGGAGCGGAGCAGTGAAGGCAAAGGAAAGCTATTCCGATGCATCGACCCGTCTTTGTGTTTGTCCTACCCGTTTCTGGGTGCAGGTTTTGGGACACGGAGCTGGGCAGTGTTCGCCTGGAGACGGGAGACACCATAGAAAGGTTCTGGTGGCTGTCCCAGCCCTGAAGGGAGAAGGTATAAACTGTAAACTATGTAGCAGAGACCGCCTGCTCATCTCTAGTGTAGCTGCACGTGAACGGAAACACAGACGACACACAAGGCAGAGTTTGCAATGCTACGGCTGTATGACAATCACTGCAGCATAGAGACCATAAATATGCAGATGTAGTGTTATCCAGAGCAAAAAAAAAATAATGCATGAATACTTCTATTAACTGAAGCCATATTAAGCATACAGCATTTACCACAGCAAGCATAATGAATGTCAAAGAACACAAACATTGGTATAGGTAAATGAAGAAATTAGAAATATGGCACGATATATTGCGGTGCTGTTATGTTGGTAGAAATATAGATAGAAAAAGATGACAAACAGGCGAGAGACATGTTTGGTGCCTCCCATGTCTCACCTTCATGTTAGTGAGCCTGTTAGTAGAGGAGGAGATCTCCCAGCTGCAGGCTGAAGAACACTGGGTTAATAGGGAGAAGAAGAGATTTACAAGGGATTGTGGGGACGGTTTACTATTAGGAAGAGAAGTTAATAAGCAAAGGAAAAGAACCGCCTCGAGGAAGCTAATCTACGTATATACACAGAAAAGTAACCGAAATGCCTTCAGATTCCTGGTTAGTGTGATGAATGGTTAACCTGACCGCCAGGTTTACAATTGCCTCTCTTTGTTACTATAGCCAAGGTTAACCATCTGAGAATACAAGTTAATCTGCCACTGCTGTTTGCTTTTGTCCACTGTATATATGTTTCATTTGTAATAGTATTGATGTAAAACATGCTGCATGGATCAGGAAACATTTCATTCTAAACCTTTGACCACCTTATCTTTAAAAACAAAACCAAAAGCATACCAACTGTTTCTCTAGTACCACCATGTTGGTTTATGAAAGCAAGAAACAATGTCAGAGCTTTTACATATGGCAGCTGAGCTGCACTATGTTACTTTGTAGCACAGAGTGCTGTAGAAACCAAACTGTGCTGGTCAGATTCCAACAAGGCCCCCCCGACTCACCCGGTTGATGTTAGGGTTGCTAAGGCAACGTCGCCGGATCTTCCCTTTAATGGCCAGCTGCTCCTTTACCGCTACCTCCTGCATAAACTTCAGAAAATAAGAACTCTATCTAACGCAGTGTGTCCATATAGTGTGTCCCTATAGTGTGTCTATAGTTTCCTTATAGTGTGTCCTTACACTGTGTCCCTATAGTGTGTCCATAGTTTCCTTATAGTGTGTTGTTACACTGTGTCCATATAGTGTGTCCTTATAATGTGTCTATAGTTTCCTTACACTGTGTCCTTACACTGTGTCCTTACACTGTGTCTCTATAGTTTCCTTATAGTGTGTCCTTACACTGTGTCTCTATAGTGTGTCCTTACACCGTGTCCCTATAATGTGTCTATAGTTTCCTTATAGTGTATCCTTACACTGTGTCTCTATAGTTTCCTTATAGTGTGTCCTTACACTGTGTCTCTATAGTGTGTCCTTACACTGTGTCCTTATAGTGTGTCCTTACACTGTGTCTCTATAGTGTGTCCTTATATTGTGCCTGAGTGTGTCCTTATACTGTGTCCTTATAGTGTGTCTATAGTGGCATTGCTCTGTGTGCAGGCATACACTGTAGTCTAAACATTCTAGATTACAAGACAATCAGGACAAAAGACATATCGCTTTGCATATGATACTCAGAACCACAGTTATTGTGTGTGTTATTGTGCGTGTGTGTTATTGTGTGCGTGTGATTGTGACTGTGACTGCCCGTGTGTGTGTGTGTTCTGCCCCACCTGTCTGAGCCGGTCCAGTGTGAGGACGTTCTCCACAGCCAGGACACTGCGGAGGTACTTCTCTATGGCCGCTTCGCTGTCTTCCGATTGGCCGTCCTCTGCACTGGCTGCCAGCCTGGCCAGCATCTCCCTGTCCTCTGGGCCCTGGATGTCCTGGGGACAGCCTGGGCGTCACGGTAACTCACGGGCATGTGGAGTTCTATGCTCTCTGTGTGTAGTCATTGTTGTCCTGTTTAACTGTAGTCTGGCTCCGCCCGGATATTAACCTCAAATCAATATTTTTCACTGAGATTACAGTCTGGAAACTGTGTTCGTATTAGCCACCCTGGTGGCGGTTAGTGAGATGACGTTGAAGTCAAGCGTGTTTCGAAATGGTGGTAGAGCTAGATGAGGCGATCAAAACAGTTGTAGTAACGCCGATTGGTTCAGCGCTGTCCAATAGTTTCAAAACTATCCAGAGTTTTACGCCCAGTAGGAGTTGACGACACTTCCCAATGGAGCGTGGCCAGACCATATGTGTGTGAGTGTGTGTGTGCGTGCACCTTACCCCGGGGATGTTGGAGACTATCTCAAAGGTGACTCCGGTGCCAGGAATCGTGCTGCGCTGGGACATCCGCCTCATCAGACTCTGGGCAAAACCCTGCCGGCCCAACGCAACAATCACATCACAGCCAAGCCCGGTCCAGTATTAGCAGTAGCACCACCAATCCAAGATGCAATCCCGAAGGCCTTAAAGGGGGCTAGTCATCCTCGAGAACGGGGCCCCGGCTTTGCAAAATGTTTTTGAAACCATTTCCCATTTCCTTACTTTTATTTAATGCAATAAAGAGTCATTTTATATTTCAAATATTGTATCATTCCATTGGATTCAACAGTACCATTATCCTTTGTAAAGTTTTATATGTAATGTTTCAGTTAACAACATGAGCCAGTTCAACACAGTTTGTGATTAATGAGTTTTCCTGGCAGGCAATTAGAAAGGGGCATGGTAATACTGTATATTTTTCTGAATTCTGCTTTATAATAAATACTTATCTAGAATAATTCATAATTATAAATAACATTTTCAATTATTTTTTTCCCCTCTCTAATACGGTAATTTCTCCAATTTGCTGAGGCCCCCCAGGCTCCCCCCCACTTTATTAGCTTACAATTAGCTTGCAACTGCTGACTGTACCTTTAACAAGACCACACTGCACAGGCAATAAACACCACCTCTAAATGGACACCCCAATAAATATAAAATGAATTGAGTAGAAAATACAGTTTACAATTAGAAAAACAGAAAAGCCTGGTTCCAAAGGAGGCCATGTTGTGTGTTGGTCACCCACCTGCCTGCCAGTGAGGCTCACACAGATCCTCTTCCTGAGCACCAGCTTCATCTGGGCCGGATGGCTGAGGAGAACCACGGTCCGCACCGTCAGGTACACTCGCTGGTCAGCCGGCCCCGAGCCGCGGCTCAGCTGGGGGCAGTCGTGGACCGTGGAGTCCCAGGACGCCTCCGCCTTCACCTGGGTGGGAGGGGGTTGCGGGAAGAGAGGAGGGGGGTACATTGGCGGCCGTGTCACAGTGGGTACAGCAGTTGATCCAGAAGTCGCTGGTTCGAACCCCGCTAACTCTTCACAAAGGTGCCCCTGAGCAAGACGCCTAACCCTAACTGCTCCTGGTGGTCAGGTGGGCACCTTGCATGGCAGCCATCACCATCGGTGTGTGAATGTGTGTGTGAATTAAGGGGTGAATGTGAGGTAATCAGTGCTTTGAGTGGCAGGTAGGTTAGAAAAGCTCTCTATAAATAAAGTCCATTTACCATTTACATTAAATACAGTATATATAACCGAAGTGATTCTGACATGGACGTATTTATAGATGGTAGAAACGTTCTGCTCACCTCTGCATCATCGTGCTTAACTATGTGAAGGTCAAATAATTCATCCTCATCCTCCTCATTCAGCAGTGCATCAGAGCCCCCCGCTAACGGAGATGAAAGGTGCTCCTGGAAGTCATCGGCTGGAGGAAAGGAAGGAAGGAAGGAAGGAAGGAAGAGAATAGAGTGGGGGGTCGTTCATCAGTTGGATAGGGAGACATACAGTACAGGACATTCAGTACATTCAGCAACGTACCGGTGAGGTCCAGGAACAAGACAGGAATGTGCGTCTCCATTCCGGGCACAGGAGCACTTGTGGGGAAAACGGAGCACACAGAGCGATGTCGCATTGCATTAGAGTCACTGTCAACACAAGGTCTACAAAATATACACAGCTCTATGCTTGTCCTTGGATGTGCTACTGAAACCAATGCTATTTTAGTTCCAAACTGAGCGCACATCACTTTTATTATCTTACTTGTTATTGTTTATGGTTTTATTGCAGCAGTGCAATAAAAAGAGGCTTGCACCTCTCTCTACTCTTCCCCTGAAAACATTATAGGGCGTACATCCTTCTCTACCCTCCATTACAGCTGTGCACTCTTTCGTGCAATTCTCGTTCAAGCGTCAGCGGCGAGCTGGGGCAGGAACTAAACTCTTTGGGGGGTGCTACTGTAACAACATAACTGAGGAGTGTCAGGAAATACATCTGATTTCCTGACATTTTTTACTGACTGGATGAACACAATAATGATTCAATCGTTATTTGGATACTGCCCATTCATGAAAAGCCTTTCCAGTAAAGGTATTAGCATGCTAACTGTTAAAGCATCACCATACAGCATCACCATACAGTATACAGTATACATACTGTACTCTACCCACCCCTCCACTGGAGCTCCAGGAATACCACTGCCAGCTGATGGCACCAGGACAGCGTTGCGTTCTTCTGTGAGGGTCAACCGGCACTCAAGGAGTTGAGACTCCCTCTCTACATCATCCTCTGATTTATCTACACAAACATAAACATTATAATCACACACACACACACGCATACATGCACAAAGTCAAACATTCAGTTAGTTGGGAAGATTACTATTAAAGATGTTACTTTTTAATGTTATGAAATAAACACATCAGTTACAGATGGATAAAATGTTATTGTTATAATGTATAAACAGATGGATAGTGTTTATCTACAGTTGGGGCGTGTCCTGATTATATATTATCTACTTAGTTGTGAACATGTACTTATACTGCACATCTGTGATAAAAGAGGCAACTGCAATACAAATATTTTAAAGAAGAGAGGTGGTTAGAGGCTGCGTACACATTACCTAGCTCGGCCATTTTAGGGTGACGTAAAAGGCAAACACATGAGCTGCATTCAGAAGCCTACTGTGGCCCTGACACAGTTGTTGTACCTGGTTTGGCGACAGTCTTCTGTAGCTGCTGATCCAGGTACTCCTGTCTTCTAGAGAGGGTGGCTAGCCACTGTGCCCTCATCCTCTCTAGGTCCAGCTCCTACCCACACACACACACACACACACACACACACGAGGACGTCTTTATACTTGAAGCGTTAAGCGGCTATGTCCGTTGTTGTATTAAAGTCGGTACAAAAGGGACACTATGATAATTCTGCTCAATCTAGCACATACTGTATGTAATCCCATGTGGGCGTAAACATGCTGTGTTTGGAGTTCACATCTGGCCAATTCACTAAATTCACATGTCCACTTACTTTTGCATAATATTGGTATGGCTTTAGTAATCGGCACTATATGCTTACCTGGTAGCTGTCTATTTCTTCATCTCCGCCCTGTAAAATGTAAGTGGAAAAGTGAATTCAAGTTCAAATTCAAGTCAAGTCTATTTATATAGCCCTTAATTACATTAGTCTCAAATGGCTGTACAGCCCATATGTCACATGTAAACAAACAACACCCCCTCAACCTGCTCCTCTGCTAAAGAGTGAGTAATACTTTACTCTTTTTTATAATAATAAAATATAAATATTAATTTTATATTATATTTATAATAATATTTTGTAATATATTACAAATTACATTTAAATTAAATAAGTTGAAATCCAAACGTATCAATCACATACTGATCCAAACTTTGCAGAAACGTTACAACACATGTTCCTCACCCACTGTGATTGGCTGCCTCTTTGGGATTGCGCCTGGTGGACCTTGACGTTGCCGATGGATACGGAGAGGATGGACATGGCGATGAGAGGCATGGTGCCTGAGTCGTGCACAGAGCGCACCTCCACCTCAATGCGCCGCGACTGGCCCTGTAGTATAGTGTGTACTCCTGTCAGTACTGTAGTATAGTGTGTACTCCTGTCAGTAATGTAGTATAGTGTGTACTCCTGTCAGTACTGTAGTATAGTGTGTACTCCTGTCAGTAATGTAGTATAGTGAGTACGCCTGTCAGTACTGTAGTATAGTGCGTACACCTGAGTACTCTAGTATAGTGTGTACACCTGTGAGTACTGTAGCATAATGTGTACTCCTGTCAGTAATGTAGTATAGTGTGTACTCCTGCTAGTACTGTAGTATAGTGTGTACTTCTGCGAGTATCGTAGCATACTAACATGCTGCAACTTTTCCTGAAAGTGGTCCCTCTCAACAGCGGGATTTAAAGGACAAGACTCTTCATTCAGCTTATTAAGTATGTTTACAGTACATATGAAAGTACCCCGCCCATAACGGGAGGTTTTCAAATACTTTGAATTGTGTAATGGCACTAAATATGTTTATTCTGTTGACATACTGTGGAACATAAGCCAATACAGTAGGCTGTGCTCTAGTAATGGATAAACATGCGTGCGCGCGCACACACACACACACAGTGCAACACATTTCTTTACCTGTCTGAGTTGGTAGATGCCCCCCGTTCGTACATCTTTGGCAGGAAGTACTTCCACAGGGGTGAAGGCCCCCAGGTCGTTGAGCTCCATCACCTTGACCCACAGCTCCAACCTACGAGTCACCTCGCTCCACCTGTGGTCAGGAAACACAAACCAAAACGCACACACGTGATTTGTCACTGTATATTGTATTTTATCTCAACTTTTCTGCTCCTGCTGTTAGCCATTATTTCTGAGAACTGAATGATATATTGTTAAGTAAGGCATTGTGAAATGTACTGTATAACTAAGTTAGCCGATATGACTGCTGATGTCATTCTAACAGAATGTGTTTACTTAGGATGACTGGTGTATGACCTATTCAGCTAGTGAGAAATGTAAACCGCCTTGGATTTAATCATCTGGTAAAAGATGCAAAAGTAAATATTAATGTTATGTGATCAGTTTAATGTGCACTGTAATGTGATTATAAATGAATCCCATTCACAATAGTCATATATCAAAGAATTCAAATTATTTAGAAACAGCTAGGAGGTATGTTCAAGTATTTAGGAGCTGGTAAGGGTTAAAGGGCAGAGTTAGTCATTTTCGAGAACACTTGCTAAGTTCGAGCTCAAATCACAACGATTTCAATCAAAGCATTGCGAAGACAAGCGGATTTGTTGTTGAATCAGGGCTGTGTAGAGGTACCAGAGTATTTTTTCAGCACGCACAGAGTAAGCTAGCAAAATGCAAGGAGATATTTGGTGAATTTGACAATAAGTGTATTGGCTTACAATTAGCTTGCAACAGCCGAAGATACCTTTACAAGGAGGATCTCTGAGACCATAAGCTATCCTGCCTCTTACAAACAGCCCCATGCATGCACATGACTTGAAAAGTGTTAAACTTCAATAAGTATCCTTATAAGCCTCCATATTAATCACTAGGGATGTAGACTTCACTCATGAGACAAGACCATTACAGATATTGGGCTCACAAGGAAATATTTTAACACTATTTTTAAGAAACCTTCAAAGACAAAATATATCACTGGAAAAACTATTTTATTTTACTGAAAAAAAAAAAAAAAAAAACATCGAATCCAAAAAGGTATTCGGCCCTTTAAAAAAAAAAAAAATAGTGCATATACAGTATATTGTTTGTGTCTTGTCGGTCACTGTTAATTGTTTCCACAGGATACCCAAAATGCTTCCACCCAAACTATTTAAAAAGGCACCTTCTTTGCTAATTTCACCCTCACCCTCAAGCTGATATTGTGAGAGCAGCTTTCCCCTCAACGAGAAATACGGTCACACTTAAATATCAAGATTGTGTCACACCACTATTAAAAACACTGTACCTCTCCCTGAGGGAGCGAGTCTTGGCCTGGATGACCTCTAGGTCCCACAGTGCAAGGTTCCTGCGATGGTTGGCCTGTTTGTGGCCAAAGACCTCGATGGCCACTGCCCCTTCAGACAAGAACTCCAGGAAGTCCTCTGACACCGTCACAGACAGCTCCTTATGGGGTTCACATGAGGCTTAGCATGTTCGGATGCACATCAGACATGAATACATAGACCTCTTCTTGGATCATTTAAATTTATTACATTGTGAAAATACAATCCACAACAGCTGCAGCAAATCAAATTCCTTCTAGGAACTTAGGACATATGACTTCCCTAACATGCCAAGACTGAGAAAATAGTGTTGCCATATGCACATAACTCAAACAAATGTAATAATGGGTATCACACAATTTTGAAAAGGACTTGATGTGTATGTCAGTGGATAATAACCACGTTTATTAGTTGATTACATTATTTGCTGTCTTCGCCAACACTACATTGCTTACTTTGGTGCTGTCAAAGATCACGGTGCATTGTGGGTCCGTGAAGGCCGAGGGGCTGAGGGGCTCCATCTCCGGGGCTACGAACACAGCTTCGTCCTGCCCCCAAAAATGGTATTGGCAGAAGACAAAGTTGGACAGGGGTCGAGGCAGGCCGGTGGCCTGGAGGATCTTGATCTGAGGAGGAGTGACAGACACAGCAGCTGACTAACAAACAACGGTTCACTTTCTGGACAAGCTTGGCTCGTCGTGACGTAAAAGGTGGCGTAAGTAATGCTGAGAAAGATCAGAACCCCCCCCCCCCAAACATTGGACACACATTGCCACGGTGGGGATAATGTTGTGTGGAGCGGTCTGAGCTACTTTGTCTGTGTTCCCGAAATTGTACAAAAACAGCAGAATTTCTTTTCAGCATAAACAGAACAAACCCCTAGTGTTCCATGAGGAGATTTTCCATAAATCTGACAAAACAAATACTTTATATACAGTAAATTGCGTACCCTACCTTTAATAATAATTTATTTTGTAATAATTTCCAAATAAACTTGTCTGGAAGGTTTAGTTAGTTAGTAGGTTTATTTGGGTGTCAGGTAAGCTCTGCACACGCAGAACCTCTGTGAGTTATTCTTACCACACAATCTAGTTTGCGCTCACGACTCTCCCCATTCTGGCCATTCTGGTTCTGTGGATGCATGGGAACCCCGTCCTCTAAACCATCCTTACCACGCCACACCTCCATGTGAAGCCGACCTGCCACCTGCCAAGAACATACAGGCAACTAAAGGCTTCTGACACTTCTTTTGTTATTTTGTGAATGCTATTTTTTGCTGTTTATTTTGTCGTTGCTAGTAAATTAATTTTAGCCATTTCAAAACTACAGTAGTAAAATCAATAAGTCACTAGCTGCAAGTAAGCAAATGTAATTTATATGATTTTAGTTTTCAAGGTACTCAAGTTAGCAAAGTTATATTTTGTACTGGACTAATAAGCAAAGGGCTTCTTGGAGAAACATTACCCTTATGTTCACAAAGAGAGAGAACTGTTGAGTGGACACTTACCTCCCCTTTCTGGTTGATGATGGGTACTGCATACTGCAGCTTGACGTCATAGAACAGACAGGCCAAGAAGACGTTGGCCACCCCGATCAGACTGTGGTTCTCCTGCTCGTCAAAGAACGGGTCAGCGCGCTTGAAGTACGAGCGCATCATCTGTGGGCACGAGGCAGAACCCCGGTATTCAGGGTTAAAACAACACAGGCAGAACCCCGGTATTCAGGGTTAAAACAACACAGCTAGTCAATTCTTACATCTGCACTGCACAGCAAACCAGGTTAGAATGTGGTTTGTCTCTACAAAGTAGTATTTCATTAAATTAAATAAACTATCTACTATTAATAATAACCTAGATAATGGTGTTGCCATTAGCTACAGTATATCACAACATTTGAAAATCTTAAACTCATATTTGGGCACTATTTATATAAAATTAAAACTGTTTATACCGTAATTCAGTGGGATTTATGACACTAGGGTTTGCTAAATATAATTCTGACATTAATTTTGATTAAAACTATTTTAATTCTCTATTTTATTTTTCAGTTCTAGAACTGAATGTTCTAGAACAGAGAATTATGTCCGTCCACTTACGGGGTTGTCTTCGTCACATTCCTTCCACTCCTGGTACAGTTCCCTCATGTCCACCAGCCTGTTCTCCATCTTCTCCAGTGCCCAGATCTGTGTGCCCTTGCCCTTACGCCGGACCTGAACCGCAGGCTCGCTCAGCACCACGTCACGCTGTGGAGGAACAGAAGGACAACGCATAATGGAGTGTAGGGAGGATATAATGAACATCTAAACTGCTGTATACATGTGTGTTCAATTTGAAATGAACAAATATACAAAAGTCATCCTCAGAAAGAATAGGATGTTTAAGTAAAGAGGGAGATTTCCTATTAAACATTATTAAAGTGTAACTGCACCCCAGCTCTGAGCCTGACTCCGCCCACTACAACTTTGATAAATGTTATCGGAGCATATCGATGAAAACCAGCCAGGTCCTCTGGTGATTTTTAACAGATATGACGTGTAGTTACATTTTCAGTTCATAAAATATTAATTTGGAAAAAAAAAACGGAATTTGTCCATATTAGCCGCAGCATTGATGTGTCTCATCACGGATCAATCCTGTTAATAAATTTACAACAAAAAAAAAAACAAATGTTAGGGTACAGTTACACTTCCACCTGTAAAATTAAATGTTTCCATGTTAAAGTGCAGATTTAGCAAATTCGACTCTCACACTTCAGGAGTTCCTCTTCAGGAAGTCTGTAACCCATTATTCGTAGGATAAGGGTATTGGTTATATTTTGGGCCGTTTGTAAAACTCTTTACTGATTCTGGCTCAGTTCTTTAAAGTCGCCTAGCACTACTTAATGTTTTATAAAACACAGCTGGAATTAACAATCATCCTCACAAGGAAAATGTAGCTTCTCAGAGCTGTGATGCCTTCAACACACACACACACGCACCAACCTTCCTGTTAGCATCCAGGTTGGCTGCAGGGATCTGCAGTGTGACCAGGTAGTCCGTCTTCTTGTTGAGCTCCTCGGCGATGAAGCCAGCTTCCTGCACCAGCAGGTTGGTCCTGACTATCTGCTCCCTGAGGCGTCGCAGGCTGCGAGTCATCAGGGCCTCCCTGGAGCACATCGAGCACACATGCTCTCATGTTTGGTGCGCGGCACGCTTTCATAATACTTATCAGTGGTAAGACCATTTTTTATGCACAACAGAGAACGACCAGAGAAAATATTAGGTGAATTTGACAAAATGTATTAGCTTACAATTGCTTTAACGGGTCAACGTGGTTTAAACATTTAAGAAAATGGAACGCCCCATAAAAACTCCTAAAAATCAGTTTTATGTCTTGTAATTTGTTAATTATTGTAGAGCTACAGTGGCCTATTTAATACAGTAGCCTACATCATATATTTATGAATAGTAATATTCTTTACCAAAAATGTCCTTAAACACATGAGCTTGAACATTTTGTGTTGTTTTAAAGAACCAAAACAGCCAGATCATGACAGAGACATGAGACACTTTCATATATCAAATTTTGTTATTCAGATTTACAAATTAATTGCAGGGTTAGTCATTCCCAAGAACGCTTGCTAACCTCGAGCTCAAATCAAAACACACTCCCTCCGAAGCTCCGCCCCACAGATTGAAACACATTGAGAAGCCGAGGGCATTGCATTGTTGTTGTAAGCGGTGTTCGCCACTTTGTTGATGTTCTTATTTACAAAGCCTGGACTGTGTAGAAGAACCGGATTCTTTTTTTTTTTCAGGACTCGGCATACTAGCGAAATGCGTCTGGAATAGGTAACTGTGGTAACGCCGGCCCCTCCTCCACCCCCACCTGTCCTCGCTCCAACGGCGAACCCGCCTGTGGGAGAGCACCGGTGGGTCCTGGGCCTCCGGCTCCTGGGGGCCGGCGGTGGAGGAAGAGGAGGACGATGAGGGGTGCTTCTCCGGACGCAGCCGGCTGCGGAGCTGCTGCAGCTCCTGCTCGTACATGAGCCTCTGCCTTTCCAGGGCGCAGAGCTTCTCCTCCTCGTGCTGCCTCTCCAGGGTCTGCAGCACCGACTGGATGGGGTCTGGAGGGGGTAACACAGGAAGGGAGAGGTGAGGCAGGCGGGGTGGGGGGGTAACAGAGGAGAGGAGAGTTGTTCTGTTAGCGACGGCCGTGGTTTGTGTGTGACAAAGGCAAACTGAAAACAGAGGTCCTACAGAGGTTACCGTAGGAGCTTAGATGATAGAAACATAGGCTATAACATCAGCTTTATTAGCAGAGCAAAGGCTTTTCTCAATGTAAAATAGGTTTTTACTCTTGTCCAGACTTTTCTACTGCAACAGTTGATTTAACAACAGACTCTACTGGTTTTTTATTTTATGAAAGTGCCCTCCCCTTTAATAAACTGTTTAAATGTACAGCTCCCCATGATGGATGTGTCTCAACAGACACGGATATCTGAAGTGTCAGGTTAGGGGGTTGGGGGGAAAGGAACAATAGAATGTGGGGGAAGATCCAGGAGAATCATATGTCCGTTAACAAAACAAGAGAGAGCATGTTGGAGAATTTGGTGAGCTGATTTAATCAAGCCTTGTAATTACCGTAATAAATCAATCCCAACCTTCCCCCACCCCCCAAACGACTCATTGTCAACACTTGTCCAGGTTGCTGCGTTGAAAGTTTAAATATTCGCAACCTTTCAGCGTGAAGCGTGGAATCGCACTGCTCGTCAATGTCACAAGGCCCCGGCCGCCCATCTCTGTGTGACCGGGGCCTTGTCGAAGCGGCGACGAAAGACAATAGGAAGTAAATGTGATTCAGCAACTTGAAGCACGACGGGCAAAACAACGTGGGCAGGTACAGAGTTAAACTAATCTCAACTTCATGCGACGCGATTGAGGCGACTACCAACGGGAGCTAAGGATAATGTTGACTGAATGATTGACTGAAACATTTAGAGTTGGAAATATATGAGAGGGGTGCCTAGGCAACCAACCAATTTTCAGCTAACAAGCGACAGACGACGAGCGGATCGCTTGCAGTGTGTCCGGGGCTTTACTCCCCCCCCCACCCGCTCAACCCACTCCTCACCATCATGGCCCAGGCTCTTCATCATGACCTCGGTCTGAGCGAACTCGTAGCCCAGGCTGACATCCATCTCCGGTGTGGTCTTCATCCCCGGGCCTCGCGCCTCAACCTCAGCCCCCTCAGGAGCCTTCTGCAGAGGCAGGTTGATCCTGTGTGTGTGTGTGTGTGTGTGTGCGCGTGTGTGTGGGGTGGGGGGAAGGTGGTACAGTAAAGGCGGTACCAAAACAATTACAAGACAAAAATCCATAGTGATAGAGAACAGGATTAAAAACAACACACACAAAAGTATGTCATGTTAAAGAAGAGGATACAGGGAAAAGGGACTCATAACATTTCCACTGTGACAATGTGTACTGCAATCGTTGATTATTCCCACGGGCATTGAGGCATTTCTAGTTTAAATGCATTACAACACAACGCTGTGGGCCAGTCACACCTGAAGACGTGGTTGTGGCCCCACAGGATTCGATCGCCATGGTGAAGCTGGACTGGGCTGGTGACGGCTGAACCATTCACACACGTCCTGCAAAATGGGAAAAACACATCCGCGCATTACCGTTAATCCCTGGCAAACTGGGAAATGCATTAGGCCTAAACAACTGAGCGGAATTAGCAACGTCAGTTATACATACACACACACACACACACTGTAGTTGCTACAGTCTTCCCAAAAATGTGCAGCTTGTTATATTTTGGTCTTATTTCGTTACCAAGACTGTGTCCACACGTACACTGCTACTTTTTATTAATTAATAATATATATATTATCCTTTTTCTGAGCGATTTGGCCTTTCATCCACATGTAAACGGTGCATCCGATCGCTAAAACCGAAGGTTTAGCAAAACTCCTGCCAGGGTGAAGATATTTTAAAACTCTCTAGACGGGTTAAAACTGAGTTTTGGGCTCGTAATGTCAGCTTGTGCGTCAGCCTTTTGTTTGATGTGCACTGTTAACATCAGAGAGAATAGAACTCAACAGAGATGTTAACAGAGATGTCAGATGTAACTTCCACATTCGATTTTTGAAAGGAGGGGGGCGACTTTTCTCAGACCAGAAGCATTGCATTTTTGCTCCCATTGAAATGCATTATAATGCTCAATCTTGCTATAATTCTAAACTCTTTGGTTTACATGCGCGATGTTTGAGCAATGGAGGACCTAGGCAAAACTGTGTTGGTTTTAACCTCGCTAACAGGACTTTTTACATGTTTACATACAGTTACTATCCAACTATAATGACGAGCAGAGGTTCAGAGTGCACTATGGAGGTCACTGACAACATGTCAGAACCAGTAGTCAGGCTGCCGATTGGCCAAAACGGCTTCAAAAGTTAGGATTATATCGACGGCTGCTGGCTTGGCGTGCTCTTGGTTTACAGCATATTATTGCGTTTCCGTGTGAACAGATTTTTTTTTTTTTTTTTACATGCTGGTGTGGAAGTCTTTAGATAAAAAACCTGCTTTACAATTTAGCAGTGTGTACTTTGTCTAAGATGACTAAAGTCCAATGCATTATGACCCTGAAAGCCTATTAAAGTATTTTATCTTACTCTTCCATCTTAGCAATTTTTTTTATAATAAAAAATAAGTTTATTTTGTGGGAAAAAATAAATCACCAATGTTTCAATTCATATTTTTGTCAAATGTAACAATACGTACCCTCAAGTACCCCTAGGGACACACGTTTAAGAAACGCTTAAACAACTATTGTGTTTGTCTACTGCTCGTACCGTGCATTGTGGTGAGGCGTGAGGATAACCGCCCCCTGCTCCGTTATGTCGACCACACAGTGCTCGCCTTGGATGGCCATGCCACAGAGCTGGATGTCCTGGGAGTCTGCCGAGCCCACGCACGTGTGTTTCTAAACCACAGTGCACGCGCACACACACATACACACACACACACGCGCGCGCACGCAATGTAAAGGGGGAAGCGCTGCGTTGGAATTGCATCCGGCTCATTTGCATGCATGCAAACGCACAAATAAGCCGGATGCATGCATGCAAAACGCATGCACGTGTAAATGCACATGTACCTTCAGATAGTAGACCAGCAGCTGGTTGAGAGCAGGGTCAGCGTTGAGGTTGACAAGGAAGCACTTGTCGTCCAACACCCTGATGCCGGACGACTGCAAACAAATGCCCAGGCTCTCCAGCTGCTTCTGGCGCTCCTGCGGAACCCAAGAGTGACAAAGTACATCTCCTTAAATAAATCTCGGAAACAATTGAAAATCAATGAGATTCAGCGACTTCAAGCGACAATCGGCAACGCGAAAAATGTGCGGGTACGGAGTTAAAATAATCTAAACGTCAGTCGACGCGATTGAGGCGACTACAAATGGGAGCTAAGGGTATCCTTGACTGGCAGATTAAATGAAACATTTTCCCTGGGTGGGAAATATATACGAGAGGTATACCTAGGCAACCAGAGCCTGGAATGTAAACAAGCGGCATATTTTTCAGCTACAGAGCGATGTGTGACGAGCGGATCGCTTTGCAGTGTGTCCGGGGAGAGGCACGGAAAGGAAAACATTATCCGAGGACAGGTGGGGTAGACAAAAGGGCTTTCTACAGGTCAACAAAACTGACTGAAAGGAAGGGTTTAATCATTTACCTGTATATTAGGCACTGAACATCCTTTTACGTCGATTGATTTTGCATGAATGTGTGTGTGTGTTCGTGCATGCTACCTGTGCAACAGCCTCAGTCTTGCGCAGCTTCTCCTCCCAGCTGACAGTCATCTCTTTAATGAGCTTCTCTGACTCCTCTAGCCGATCCTTCAGTTCTGGAGCCTTCATAGACTGTCAAAGAACACTTGATTCAAATGCTTACATTTTCATAAGCATGGAAAAGAGAGAAAAAGCAGAGAAAACACTCATACGACAGGGTGTAGCAGGAATGACATTATGTCTTCCACCAACAACTTACTCTATCTTCTGTTCTACTTTCTCCAGCCTTAGTTAAGATCTTACAACTCTAGCACTTTGCTGGCAATTAGTTCAAGATGTTGGTTGAGTACGACAACTGGCATATGAACTGTTCTACTATTGATACATGTACTTATACTAAGTCGCTTTTGGAAAGCGTCTGCTGAATGCTGGAAAATAAAAAGGTGTCTTCCTGGCGCCAGCTGAACAGGCTGAAAGGCAACTGCAAACCTCGGCCACAGTGAGCTGCTCCCTCAGCTTGTCCACCTCCTCCCGCAGCTCACGGGTGATGCGGGCATTGGGGTCCTCGTTGACCACGGCGTGGTTGACGATGCTTTTGGCCCGGTCGGCATAGCGCAGCGTGGACAAGGTCTCGTCGTAACTGTCCGCCGCTGGGCTCACCGTGGCGATCATGGCGGTGCGGCTGTTGCCCCCCAGGCAGTCCTGCAGGTACGACACACGCTGAATGTAACCGGAAGGTTGGAAAAGCACTATATTAATGCAGACCATTTACATACATATATTAGTTAAGAGACAGAACTTATTAAATAACAATGTTTTTAAACATTTCAAATAAAAATACATTCAAATTTTTATAAAATGTTTTTAAAAAAATTATACTTTGTGATACAGACAGAAAGGAACACATTGTTATTTTTATTTCCTATAGTGCAGCCTCTATTCTATAGTTAGACTACTACCAGAAAACCTCAAAACATAATCTTTGAGGTTTAGCGTATTTGTCTGCCATTTTAACTCTCCCACTCCAGGTGTGTGGCGGGAACAAAGCAAACAACAGTCCTGTTGTTCCGGCCTGTACCTTCAGCAGCCAGGTGAGCACAGAGTCTCTGTAGGGAACAAACTTGCTCTTGTTCTTCCCCGCACCCTGGTCAGCCAGCGCCGAGATAACCAGACCCAGAGTACTCAGAGACCTGGAACGAGGGGAGGTGGGGGGAGGAGAGAGAAGGCAAGAATGTGAAATGTGAAAGACAAGAATGAATGTTGTCTGGCCAGTCTCAGCCTGAAATGACGCGTTCATCACAATAATTGAGAGACAGAGAGCGTGGCTCTGAATGTGATGACAGCAGTCGTAGGGAACTGGCCTAGAGATGGCCTAAGGCAGGGGTAGGGAGCCCTGGTCCTGGAGAGCCGCAGCCCTGCATGTTTTAGATGTCTCCCTGCTCCAACACACCTGATTCTAATGAACAAA
>JAODUK010000017.1:2184267-2241641 GCA_027564635.1 Typhlichthys eigenmanni
GTTCACCCTCCAGTCAGTGCCATTGACCAGAGACACTGGCCTCAATCTGGAGGTGGTCCCCGGGCACTGCACAGCGGCTGCCCACTGCTCTCTTAAGGGATGGGTTAAATACAGGCATATACAGTATAGCTTACACAGTCTGCATACAGAAAAATCAAATGTGAGGTGACACGCGTCCACAAAAGAAGTAAAGACAGCCTGAATTTATGTTACTTTGCCATATACGAACACAACAAATAGCAATTTATAGCAACCATCCATGTCAATGTGTGTTGTTGTGGCCATGACGGACGCCGCAGTCGGAGCTGTCACAAGCGTATTTGTCGACTCATGAGACCGGTCTGGAGGTGCCCACACCACAAGGGGAACTTAAAGGCTGTGAATGGACGATTAGGAGGGCCAGTAATGTTTACGCCAGCCCTGAGTTACAGTACGTCTAGTAGCACAAACAATGGTGTTGTACAGTAGGTGGGGTCTTTATTTACAATAAATTCCTTGATCTTCCTTCCCCCAGCAATTCCCCTTGTATTATTTGTTATGATAGACAAAAAAAGGGAGGTATTTCTTTAACATCAATGTCCTTTGGGATCAGGTATATGCAGTGGCCTGCCCATACAGTAGGATCAACATCCTCTGTGTCTGCTGTTCTGTGTCAAGGGCTCGGCTCAGGACAGTGCTGTCTCCTACCTCTCACATTACTGTTCCTAGTTCCAAAACATGCTGATGCTGGCATGGATTTAGCCAGGGTCAAACACTCCTTTCCATGCCATAGATCAAATTCCATGTTGACTGCAAATAACTATCATTTAGCCATCATTATATATCCAATTCTTGGTGAACCATGCATGTACTATACAAGACACTGTTTGAAAAGTCACAGCCATAATTTGATAGTTTTGATTTGTGCTTTATAGCATTTATATGGTTGTAAAACGGCTACTGTATGAGGCTTTTAAGAACTTGTATTACACCTCTAAAAAAACAAACAAGTTAACTAAACAAATAAATGAATCATTAGTAGGAAGTGATATACTAATGTCTAGGAATTACTAGCGTCTAAATCATAATACATGTGATTACGTATGGCGATAACTAAAAGATTACTGCATATACATTTTTATACAAATTATGATATCTACACAGAGACAAATCATTATTTGGCCGTTTCTGAGGAAACACTATTATGTTATCATATCACCACTGAGACATTTAAATCTCTTCTAAAAACACTTATGTATTCTTTAGCGTTCGAGTAAGTTCTGGGACTAGCTTACACTGTCTTGTTTGTGATTGTTCTTTATTGTGTTTTATTGTTGTTTTATTTTATAGATATTTATATTAATTGTTAATTGCATTGTGCACAGCACTTTCATCAGCATTGGTTGATTTTAAATGTGCTTTATAAATACATAAACTTACTTGACTAACTTTAATACTTGAATAGGCCTACCACAATTCTGCTTTTGTCAGTAGTAGTGTTTGAGTTTTCACCACTCTAAATTGCAAATTATAGAGTACATGCGTGGTATATAAAGTCAACATAATCATATTAACAAGTGCATTTGCTAGTATGGCATTTGAGTGATGCCATTTGAACCTCAGAACAATTGTATTTTTGTCATTTTGAAACAGATTAATCACGGCAGCCTATGTGGTTCTGTAGTGTGACAAATGGACCCATTAGGCAATAATTAGGCCTAGATTAAGAAGATGACAGAAGTGTAGAGTGAAGGATGTGATCACTCAGTATGAAGACGCATGAGGCATGAGACAAACAATGTTTTCATCCCTTAGGTCTGGCTGATGGTGACATCTTCAATTGAGATGTTTCTGGTACCCCAGAGCAGCGATTTAAATCTCACAAGCACATTTTAACATGAGGCACTTTAACATTGTTTAATGCTTGTTTCCTAGCATAGCTAATGCCCAACAACAAATTCCCTGACAGCTATAACTCGCAAAAGTGGACACCTGTATATATTTTGTTGCATTAATTTTTGTCTTTCTTATGTTTTTCTACTGTCATACATTTTAAAAGGGGAGTTAAATAAAAAAATGATGTTTTTATGTGTGATTTCAAAAGTAGAGCATACTGTCTTGATTTACTGAAGCTTATCGCCCTATCAGAAGCACCTTTGGGCACGTTTACACTGTAAAAGGGTATAATCTCACAGATCTCACAGGCTCTATCTCACTATTACCCATCATAAATGCATTACTTAAACCAAGCATATAGCATAAAACATGAGGCAGGCGTCGTAGATACTCTCTCATTGGCCCTCCTAGTGAGGATGCCACTTTGTGTATCCTCTCAGTAGTTAATGAGCACATCATTGTGGTCGCTTATTCTGTCATTATAGATATTTAATGGGCTCTTGCTGACAGCTCATATGGTTTGGTGAGGAAAGTTATCTGTTGACAGCAGCAAAGGTTTTCAGATATTACGTGTTTTATGACACTGCTGATGAACCTGAAGCTGGTGACTGAACAGTCAACATGCTTAATGTAAAATAATTTACACACTTTCAGTTGGGGATACTATTTGTTGACAACCATTTTCTTATAAACTGAATCTTTTAACAACAGTATCTTCACATAAACCCCTGCTAAAAAAAAAAACGTAATAAATGTTCTCACTTTTAGCCCATAAATACAGATTAAACGATTTTTTACTATATACATTGATTTTATTCCATACCACTACATTTAGTAATTGAGCTGTTAAGATCCACATTTTAGGCCATTCATTGCAAGTGAAAGCAATTCTGAACTGTCAAGAATACATTATTCAAAGTGACTTGCAGTGAATAACAAGGATACTTGGGCCAACAAGGATATTGGGCATTATACCCAGAATGTTTTGGTTGGGAGTCGACCACCACTAGACTTGTAAATGGTCTGCATTTATCGGTCACCTGTCGCCATGCTCTATCCACTGTCCCCGTATTAGAAATCATAATGTTGCTATAAGCATCATGTTGCAGAGTTGTGATAATGCATGCATGTGAGTTAACACTCACAACAACACGTGCACAGTTCTCACAGGGCTTCTCGCTTGCCGATGCAGCATTGGCAACGTTAAAACAAACCCTGGCCACCTCTCATTCCCTTTGTCTCTTTGGAGCGGTAGACGGCTTGTGTTAATAAGCCGTGGTATATGCTTAGAGGACACTATGTCCTCACTCACAATGGCATTGCTTACTATGAATGGGAATTCAATTTCATTTAAAATGAAATGCATTTATTTATATTGTTCCTATTTATACAAATAGCGATACAATGGCAGTGTGGAGGCAGATACAGTACATTCCAGTTTAATTGCTAATTGTGTGATGAACAGTATATATTGATGTTTTTCAGGGTAATTTTAAGGTATTTGAATCTGATAAATTATAGCTTCCAACATTTTTTTTTAAATGCCAGCAGTAAGTCGCACATTTTAAAATGCTAATGTAAAAGATATGTCTTTATTCCTATCTGCTGTTATTCAAATGCAATTTTACCCACACAATAGTGAATGAAAACATTTGAACGCAATATCATGCACGTGCCAGCGATAAGAAAGTAATTATGTGGTTAAAAAAAAGATATTGGGTAGGAATTAAACGCCCAATGTATACCCTCTCGAAAGGCTGTCCACGGCTGGCCCCAAGCACAAGAGATGGAGAATGGTTTCTCATTAACCAAAGGTCTTGGCTCTGCACGGTCAGTAAATATGCATAAAAAAATCACATCATGAAAAATGTATAAATAAATAAATATATAGAATATATATACACATATTTATATGTGAGATTGTGTATACATATATGTCATTAAAATAATACCAACACTTTAATTGTGTTTTCAGTATTCTTATCATATTGTAATTGGCCACTGCTCTGAGGGTTTGTAAAAAAGGAGATACATATTTTGAGACCATGGTCAAAGGTTGGAATCTCATCTGCGCTGTCCACGGACATGTAAATCAAACCATGCATGCCAGTCACTGTCCATACAGTTTTCTGAAGATTAAAGCCATACTGTGAGGAGCTATGTCCAACAAAATAACTAAATGCAGCATTGCAGACCTGAAGGATGATGAAGTACTATTTCTTGACTGACATGTCAGTTATGACACCATCATTTTACATGAGGACATTTGCCATAAAAAACTGCCATGCAGCCACTATCTCAAGCCTATCTTCCAGCCATATAAGCACATTTCTCTGTACTTCTGTAGGTAGACTAGTGATTGATGCACATTGCACCCCCCTCATCACCAGAGGCCGGGATTACTTTTGACTGGATGAATTCATCCAACCTGTTTTTAATCTTCATCAATTTAACTTTGAGCCTGCGCCACTTTTAAGTACAAGCTAGTCGCCAGTTACCTAATTCGGATTCCCCCTGTGCAATTGCAATTAGAGGTAATATCTTTTTTCTTCAAATATATGCAGAGGCATTTGACCAGCATGCGTTTATCAAGAGGACTTCAGAGCAGCCACTGTGATGCCTGCTGCCATGGCAACACACATCAAAACCTCCTCAATCTAAAGGTTGTTGAATATGGCTGATGTTTGCACATGACAGGCAGCAGAGATGCTTGCTGTCACCCTATTTGCAATGCTGACAAGGGGAATTAAGTTCACGAAGAGCAATAGGGGAAGGATTAATACATCACCTGTTCAACCTCGCCAAACAAAATACGTGACATTCATTGGTCTGGGATATACAACATACATTTTGGCAGTGATGTCAAAGTACAGTAGGTGTACTTTGACATTGCACATGGTTCCACTTTAGGCTGGTGTTAAGGGAAATACATATGTAAATACTATAGGTTAAGTGGAGACTTGAGAGGCTCCTTGAACCCTCTTTTGTCTTAATGCTATTCATCCCGGCCCTTTGCTATTGATCGTCACCATAGTACAATGTCCTGTGGATGTAGGATGACTTACAGTCCAAGGAGAAAAAAAGCTGTTTATTAAGCAGTATAATGAATATTCTGATGATCTCATATATTTTCCTCTGGTCCATGTTTCTGCTGAGGCAGTAATCAATAGCATAACCAGATAAGCCATATATTACAGACCCATCTGGCTCTTGGCTGTCTCTCCCATATCATATTTTGAGCCTCAACTACAATTCAGAGATATGGGATTTAAAAAATATAAAAAAATAGGGTGTCAATACTGAAGTCTGGAGACATTTATCTCTAGTCTCTAATATTCCCAAAGAACTGGGCTTTATTAAGGCACGTTAGAATTCCAAATACACTTTCCATTTGTCTCATGAAAATAACAGCATGTTTTGAATAATTCATGTCAGAAGGAATTTTTTTCATGTTGGTGGACTGTATATGTCCACGGGAAGATTTATTTTTTATTATTTATTTAAAGAAAAAGGGTACATTTTTGTCATGAGGCGTGTCAAATGTGCATCAGTGCATCTACAGTACTGTATGTGCATCAGTAAGTCCATGAGGGTTGTTTATAGTGAAAACTCACCCCTGGAGAGAAACACTATTTCTAATGTGTATCAGCTGGTTATTGTATTGTGTTGTAGTGTTTATTATTAAGTTTAGCCTACATGGTATGTGGTATTAGGAATTGCACAAAAATGCACCATTTTGCCGCAAAAAAGACACTGTAGACGTTTCTGAGCTCTAAAGGGAAACACCCAAGGTCGTCCCCGCATCCTTTGAATGACTTGTTGTTATTTTCCCTCTTCTTTTGCTTCTAGAAAGCGACCTTTAGCATGGCTAACATTCATAGTGTAAACACCCCAAAGACAGATCAGCTAATATCAATCAATCTGTCATTCAGTCTGTCCCAATATCACCGATGTCCAGCCGTTATAAATCAGCATGGACAAGAGAAACCCTCTTCTAGTCCCAATTGCCTTTTTCTAAAGCAACACACCATATCTAATTTAATACACTTGAAAATCAGGCAGCTGTAACCTTGTCAAAAGATAGAAATATATCATTTAGATGGATAGGAATCTTCAACAAAAACCACCACAATCATAGCATATGGTACATTTGATATCTGAAACAGTATAGAATAGACATACAACCCTATTAACTTGCAGACGCCTATATACTTTTTAGTTCTGTCATACACAATCAGCACAGTGTGGCAGCATGATCTGACAAGCCTGACATTGTTGTATAGACTGCTGATTTCTGCTGCCATTATTTTATATTGGTTTGTATTTGTAGCAATAGTTGTATATTTATATTTTTACCACGTCTTCTTTTAATACATTATTCAAATGAATATGGACAGTGAACCTCAAGGTCTTCTAAGTGAAGAGTTCAGCAGTGATGTAAAACAAAAACAAAAAAACGCTGGCTATCTGAAAATGGCTCCTGGCTAGATATATGACAGGGCAGGTCAAAGCACTTTAGATTGAAAAATAGGTGTCATGACCTGTCTTTAGTCACATCCCACCCGGCACACAAACAACCTATCACATAAATAATTCCAAGGTGAAGCTAACATGAGAAGGCTGCTTAACCCAAGGTTAGCCCTTGGCTTTGAGTTCCTGCTCCAACTGCCCAGCTAACAGTTATAACTCTTCAACCAAGGCCCATAATTCAAGACTAATACAATGTATTCCTCAGGAATTGCCTGTCAGGAATTACTGAATGACCACTGTGGTTTTTTGGTTCAACTTCAATGTCACTAAAGTCCTTGGCACCGCAAAAAGCTCAACTGCCTCAGTATACATATTGAAAGAAATGTTCTTCATTAAGGCAGGAGAACAAATGAGCTACATTATGTATGTAAAGTAACAATGAAAGTGATTTACTATTTTAGTACTTCACAGCATTACCAAAGATAATCTTTATAACGTGTATAATGGTGCGTGTGTGTGTGTGTGTGTGTGTGTGTGTGTGTGTGTGTGTGTAGGTGTAGGTGTAGTTGTATGTAGGTATATAGGTGAGTGGAAGATGGTGGAAAATAGGTGTATGGGTTTACAGTATGGGTTTACAACCCCCCCCCCCACACACACACACAAATATATATAATAATAATAGTAATAATATATAATAATATATACACACAATATATCAATCAATATATCAATCAATTGTATTTGTCGGTGTTGTTGAAACTGTTTGTATCTACCAGTTTTGAAACACGCTTCAACGGCATCACATTTATCCACCCTATAGACACTGATTGGTCCGCCATCCAGAGTGGCTTTGCGAACACCAAAGTGAACAGGATTTCCAGACTCATCTCAGCAATACATTTGTTGAGAGCAATAACCAGCAGAGCTACACTAATATTTTATGGTCTATGATAACCTTTTTAGCACTGTATTTTCCAAGGTTATGTTGTATTTAAATATATTTAAATATTTAAATGTAAATGGGATATAAATGATAAAACTGCATGAATGCATGTTTAATACAAATCTACTTCATCATAAAACTAAAAAATTAGTATTTGTTAAGCACAATGCTATTGTATTGTTCACGAGTTAACTTACAATGCATTATTCATCTTAATTTGGTGTAACATATTATTTATGGTTAAGGAAGCATGGCGTACATGCGGAACACTACAGCACACTGCTACAGGACAGTGTTTACCAAGTTCTCCAAAGTAGGAGGCAGTCAGCAGAGCATGCTCGGGTTTGATTTGGCCATTTCCATTCTGCTGGCAGAACTTACAATATACAGGGAATCAATTTGAACCAGCCATCTTCATGTTCCAGCATACCTCCTGAAATGAAAATAAATAAGCATATTTAAAGTGACAACCAGGTGTTCAGTCAGTGAATGTGGCAGGCATGCTCTGAATTGAATTTGGGCCCGGCAAATGAGATAGGCGGCTAAAAACCAGAGGTTTCAGTTAGCATGGCAGATGGAGTTAGCTGGCCTTTTTCATCAGGGTATTTTTCTTCCAGTTTGTATTCAAATTAAAGTAAATTAGTATGTATTATAAAAAAAAAGCCCTGCTTCAGTTTGCACTTGCTCAGCAAACTGTAAAAATAGCATGGCCTTGGCATGTGTCACTATAACTTACCGGTACTCAGCGTTAGTGTTTCTAAAGTAAATTGATTTAAATAGGCCTATACAGTATCTGATCTAACTGTGCCACGGTACCTGATGTTAAAAATTAGTAATAACTGCACTATTTGAAGTGTAGCCAGTCTGAGACTTGTTATTCTATTCTATTGTTGTAATAATAAATAAACAATAATGATATCTACCCAGTTTACTGCAGAGTTTATCAGTGACAGACATGAACTGCAATGAATAACCTACCGTACAAAAATAGTGATGACACCATAGAGTATTTAGAAACTGAAGGATTATTATTCTAATGTATATATGTGAGAGCTCCATCTGGCCCCATGTGAAACTAAGCACTGCTTTCTTTCTATATTCTATGAGGAACATGTGTAGACATGGAAATACTGTGTTTTTCTAAACATATTTTCATAGAAAAGCATTTTATCCTCACCTGATTGATTCGACTTTTCTATTATTGTTCAAAATGTAGCGTAGCACTTAGCTGTTACTGTGAGTGAGTTAACGGTCATTTTTCCCTGTGATAATGTGCACTCAGTTTATTGCTGGTTAGGGTTAATTATGACTGAACCACTTCCTGAGATGCACACAAACAGAATGTATACAATGTTTATCTACAAGTGCAGTAGTTACAGAATACCTTTGTTTATCCAGGGTTTTGGGAACATTTCAGGAAATAATATTAGATTCTAATAACCATTTTGAGCAACTTCTCTCCACACACTACAGTACAGTACAGTACAGTAGCACATAGTATAATACCAATTCATGTTTGACTTCTCTGTTTGAGAGGAACTGCTTTTACTGGTAAAGTGTGTCTGTTGAAGTTGATGACAACAGTGTGTATGTTGAAGTTGATGACAACATGTTCAATTTGAGTAAAATATTTTGCTTAGCCTACAGTTACATTTGACAAAAATCACCTTTAGCAACAGAAGCAGCAGAAATAATACAGGAGCTATCACTGTGCGGAAGTAGCAAGATGCCAAATTCTTTCTCTGTGGAGCTGAGGGGTTAAAGGTGGAAAAACCAAACCAAATCATTGTTTTCCCCTGTAGTCCATTACAGTCCTTGCATGATCAATCATAGTGAGTTGATGTCCAAATGCAACAAACAATTGCTAATGCTACAAATAATCAAGCTTGATTGAAGGTTTGGGTGATCCATAGGGATCTCATTACCAATTATCTTCTCTCTGGGTAGCCTGGCTCCAGCAAACTGATTGGCCACTGCATGACTTTGGCTGTCACAGTGCATTAAGTGTGGCTGGCATGTTGTATGAAAGGCCAGCAGGTGTGTCCTCAAAGCATAGACCTGTCATGGGAATTGACAGTTCCACACTTTTTTTTACATATCTCATTAGATCTCTCTCTCTCTCTCTCTCTCTCTCTCTCTCTCTCTCTCTCTCTCTCTCTCTCTCTCTCAATTGAATGAATTGAATTGAAATATCCCTTATATATGCCTATTTAATATGAATGGAGTTCCACATACTGTACATTTAGATTGGATGCCAATGTGGTGTGAATTGAGGACATTTACAAAAGATGTTGGAGAAATAAATGTGCCACTGTGGTAACAGGGTCAGAATATTACAGTATGTGTTTACTGTTGTTGTTCTTGTGGTTCATTAGAAATATAAGCTCAACCCTGACCTTAACTGAGAAAAATATATATGGCATGTTTACATACATTTTTATTGGTATATATAAAGACCTCTGTCACTTATTCCTACAACTTAATGATGAGCCAGATGTGAATTTAACAAGCACCATTGACTTGCAGAGAGCAGCCACTATGGTGGTAATTGCCATCTGCTGAAAATCATACTGGCATATTCGCATTTACAAAATAACCATACGGCGTTTGTAGGGTAGATGGATAAACCCACTTTAGGAATGATCGATTCGATTCCGATTAGGTCCAGTAGAACACGCAACAGACCTTAATATAAGTAAAACAGCTCTTTAATTTAGCCCATCTTGAGTCACAGACCGATTGTCCCCCAGACAACACCAGTGGCCTAATTAACACTCAACTTAAATAGTAGTCAGATGAGACCAAGCTGAAATGTATGGGAATGTTAAGAAATACATATCCATTCATATCCATTCTACATAATTATATACACACACACACTAACTAGATACACCATTGCCTTAAACATAATGCATGTTTAAGTCATAATTACCATTTAGCCACAATACATAAGTCAACAAATATCTCACTATACTCCCTTCCTTTATTTCACTTGGTCCGCTCCAGGAGCCAACACACGCTGCCCAATCAGAGCGCACCTCAGAGAAGGAGAACTAATCAGTGATCAGAGAGTACACCCAAGCATTCAGTGCTACACTGGATCCATGAAACATTCAAGCACACCGTTAATTTAACAAATACTTAGAATGAAACTAGCCACAAACAGTGTTTGCCTGTATATCACCAAGTAACGTGAGGCAGATTGTAGATCTTCCTCACAGTGTAACCATTGCAACGCATGCCCCTATGGTCAATAACAAGACAACTTCAGTGAGTTTCAGCACAATACATAGTATGGTTGTGTTGTGTTTATACTGAAATGTTGTCCACCTAAACTAAGATCAGTTGTACAATATGTGGTAAAATACATATAATAATAAGGGTGTGACATTGGATAAGAAGTTAGAATGTCATATGCATTGGGCAAGTGTTATTCCAACAGTGTGTTTGAACTCTAGGGCCACACACCTGGCTTATATGGCAAAACAATGGCAATAATCAAACTGAATGTCACCTCGTTTCATTCATCCCACACACAATGAAATGTTCTGAATGAGATTTTTGCTATATACAACACATACAGTATGTACACACAGATATACACACTTAAACAACAAAGACTTTTCACGCACACACACACGTGTGTCCTCGACGACTTTTTTTGCCAGATTTGAGTTCATCCATCAAATAATGTGTCTCTTGATTAAATGGGACAGGCCTTGTGATTGGTGTAGCCAAGGCCAACTTACATGAATCATACGGTTCTATTGGTTTCAGTCATCACTGATACTATTACAAACAGCAACAGTAAGTACATAATACATAAACATTGCCATAAAAATAGTCAACGTACAGTAATCATGAAAAGAAAATTGAGAAGAAAGTCTGTATTAATTAATTAAAATGTACTACAATTATTTGTCAAATATTGATGGCAAATAAATAACTACAGGTGCAATGGTGAAAGATTTAGTGCAAAGCCTTTTATAGAGGTTACACTGAAACAGACTTTGTGTTCAATTAGTACCAACTGTGTATTGTGAACAGAAAGCATCAGTTACATAGTTTCTGTGATGAAACACACTGCTTTTCTACCTTCATAACAGCACGTTTATAGCCATAGTGTGGACCCTTTGGTCAGTGAAGTCATGTACAAAATCCCTCACATAGAGACCTTCTGTGAGTGATAGATATATCAGACCGGCACAATAAGCCCCAGCATGTTTATCAGAGGGGCTGTTTGGATCAATGGTGTTTCAAAGCAGCTTTAGCATGCCCCCACTGGGATGTTGAGAGCAATTAGATGTCGTTCTTTTTCTCTGAAATAAAAAAAGCCTTTATCAGAGTTAAAGCTTTTGTTGTCAAGTGTCAAAATGGGCAGTGGCCTTGGTTTGGTCACAGCGGGGATTACAGCATGATAAAGCTGCACTAACATTGGTAACCCTTGATGTTGTGACGGTGTGGGTGCAGTTGATATTAAGATCTACTGCTAATTAATATTACACTGCTTGACGTCAGCCAGGTGTTAAAAAGAAAAAGAACACATGTCTAGAATACATGCATCATTAACTTACTTATGTTAGGGCATGTATGAACAAGGGCAGTTAACAAGAATATTAAACTAATCAGTATATCAGTATATCAGGAAATATAATAAACTGACCCAGAGCATTCATTCTTCAGTGACTAACAGACATTTCTGTGAATGATACAGAAAACCTGCTAATTTTCCCCTGACTACTGTTCTTAGACGAGACAAAAATATGATTGGATGTATTAATATGCAAATGAGATGTTTCTGAAAGAACAATTGGGAATTTGTAGAGAAGGGCAAATCATTGTGCAAATAAGTGCACATACATTAATAAGCTATGTATGTGATTAACAATGAAAACAACTAAAATTAAAATTAATTATGCTGAAGGAATGCATGGCAGACTTCACATATATATGCCATTAATCAACATACTTAGAAGAGAGTGGAATTCATTTAAAACTTGAGTATTAGAAGTGTGCCTTTATTTTGCGTATGTTGGTGTTTAGTAAACAATTACGGCAATGGCTGTTTGTTAATTGTAAGTATCTGTATATTTGTTGTAACTGAACATTGGTAATTACTGTATTTCACAATTCCAATTTAAAGTTCTTGAAGAGCTCAGAAATGACATTGTCTGACAAACTCACAAGTGACCACAGACAGCAGGTAGCAGAATCAGCAGCTATCTTCAGCATTTACCACTGGCAATTTCCTCCACTAACCTCACTTAACCCACATATCCCGGGCTGCTGGTTTATTTATTTTATTCTTTGAAACCCTTCAAGACCAAATGCTTATTTATCCTTTGATAAAGCAATTTTGGGATTGAACTGTTCTGTTAAACTATTCTGTTATAAAGTTTATTTTTCTAAACTGGATTAGCTTCTCACTATAATAATACCTTTCAAGTCATGTTCATCATTTAAATTTCTTTGAAATGTCTTTAACAATCATTTCTAAACAACAAACTCATTCACATCTGCAGTTGAGACTTACAGTATATGGTGAGATTCTCTAATAAGTTTTGAGAAAGCAAGTGTAGAGCCAATTGCACATGAGCAGTTTAACATGTTCAACTCTATCTGAAATCTAATCCAAGATTCTGACAGCCTGATGTAACCAGATATAATATAATAATAATAATAATAATAATAATAATATTACAATTACTATTCCAAGTAACTTGTTACTGCGTTACAAGAAGGAGATTTCTGGTCCTAGCAAACTTATGGTAGGCTAATTGGACCAACCTGTCCAGTCATCTGGTTTGAGAGGCTGATTGTTGACTCCTAAGGTTAATTATTGTTCCAATAAAGAGGTTAGAGTTATAAAATGAGCTGGCTACACAGGTTGTCATTTTTCTGAAGGGGCGAGGCAGGGCAGAGATTGTGAAAGAAATATATATTAACTAGTAATGTAATGAATTACTTTTAATACCCAGTAATAAGTAATCATATTATTATTAATAAGTAGTCATATTATTCATTTTTGAATGAGTAATAAGTAACTACCAGGCAGTAATCGGGTTTAACCGTTTACATGGTAGAATTTATTTTTCAATCGGGTCAAGGAACGGGTTAAACTACCTCTCTGCTTCCGAATGAAATTTTGATTGTGTTGGCTGTTTCACTTCCAATCGTGGTGTTTATATGGAGCATTTTCTTTTGGTTTGGCTTTTAACATGATTCCAGTCGGAATATTACGGCCCATGTTAACACTGTGTAAACTAGAAAGGCACTCAGAAAGTATGAGTTACTGTACATCGTGCTGCTGGTTACAATAACTTGAGCACACAATATTTCATTTAGCAAACATTTGACTTAACCTTTAACATATTGCATACTTACAACACACACAGTCAGTCATATCTGATCTGGCATCTTGCATGAAGCTGTATTATATCCAATACGTGAGCAGATCAAATTATTCACTGATAAATGCTAGGTGATAGTCCATGAATGTTGAGGACCCGAGGGCTGCTGTTACAGATGTTTCTTACTGACCTGGACATGTACTTGTGGGATGAGTGACTGGAGGTGTGCATGACAGATGTAGTCACACAGGAACTGTGGCAATATTTTCACGGCTAAAATTAAGCTTTGTTGCCACACCATATGCTGTATAAGCATTAGTGTGACACTAATTGGACACTTTGGTGGTCTGATTAGGAAAGATTGATTATTAAAGCAAGGAATATTTATAGACAGGTATTTTCTAAAATATACAACTTTTAGTGAAACTGAGTAAGAGAAATGCGTTTTATGTAGTAAAATGTCACTAAAATTACCATAACACAATTTAGAATCCTTCCAAAATCTGACTACATGTATTATTTAATGCTCAGTAGTACAATACATCTGTGACAGAGCTTCGTTTTGAGAAACCAAAATGTAACAATGCTATACCACCCCAAGTAGCCTACAGTGCAGTTTACAGGCTGCAATGTAATTATTTTCACTACAATTGTACTTGTATATTATGAGTTGTTTTAAATTATTCAGATAAACTATGTTTTTAATTATCTTTTCATATGAGTTATACAATATTTATCATACATATATTAGTATGTGGTCTTGTGCCAATATGCATTGTTTATTGCATTATTAAAATAAAAAAATAATAAAAACTAGAGCCAGCAGGCATACAATTCCTCAACAGCAAAATGTTGAATTGATTTCAATTACAATACGCTAACATAGTAATGGCATACATACAGTACCACACAAGAAAGTATACTGCAGTCATGTATCAAGACCAGGAGAAAAAGAACATTTCTATTGTAAAGACTGGACATGTAGAAACTAGAGTACAGTCATTTGAGTTCCATTATCACACTGAGCACTGTTCACACATTTGGACCCTGTAATTGCAGTGTCCATGGGCAATTAAAGTAATTTTCTAATCTATTCAAGACCTTATTGTTTCAGTCATGAGTCCTGACTTAATCAACTGTTTCATCAAAGCCTTTCTGGCAATATAAACAGAAACAGATAGAGAAGACTTAGCATAGCCAACCAAAGACAGGCAAACTCTCTTGATTTAGTCCTTTGAAGGCATGCCTGTAGCTTTGCCATTTTTGAAAACTATGCTAATTTAGACTATGAGCAAACTTCTCCTTCATTGATATGCTTTTCATATCTCCCCCTTGCTCACCCATTCCTTGAGCAGATACAGTTTTAACAAGAGATAATAACTGGATTCATACCCTTCAGTGAACCTTGCAGGGCGCAGTGACAGGCCTCCATCTGCCATCTTAAAAGGGAAGAGGTTTGTGGGTGGGAGGGAGCAGTACGTGACGCATGGGTTTCCACTTCTAGCCATGTCTCGTCCCTCTTGTCAGCCACGTGAATCTGGATGTCTGTTACATTTCATCGCTCCAGGTGACATTTATAGTCATTCAGCGCTGTCAGATGGGCTACACCTGGGGCTCTCCAGAGTGCCCTTCACAGAGACTAGTTTGGGGGGTTGGGTATGCCAGTATTTTTTTGAATCTCACCTGTCACTACGGGAATTGGATAACGGCAACACACAAGATTCAGCCACTGGTGTTTAAAAATTACCTTGTATTCGCTTTTGGAATGTCATTATGGATTTATAAAATAGTTATAAACAGGTGGCTGATATTCCCGCCAGCATATGTAATGTAATGCTGTACATAATTTTGATGGATGGCACTGTTTTTTCCGTTAGTATTCCTGGCAGTACAGCTGCCATACCTTCCTGGATACTATACATTTTGAACAAGGGACAAATGCCTCCTGCCTTGCCTCCAGTTTATTGCCAATTTCCCATACCATTTTTCCAGCATGGTCCCTTGCCTTGTTAAAAAATACTGCATTTAAATCTCCTGACTTGTTAAACCTGTGCACCGGGTATAATGTCTAGATTTTGTACCTTATATATATCTTTAGCCATAAAAGAGCTCCAGTAGTTTTATGTACAGTTCCTGATACATGGTGCCGTGACATAGAGCTTCACAAATGGAATACATTACATTTGTTATATGTTCAAGGTCATTGAACATTCTAATGTGATCTCAAGATACAATTGTTGTTCCAGCGACAAGATATACGGTACCTGGATATTAAGGCAAAAGTAGAGGAGGTGAGAGAGACAAACAGAGGGAGAGAATTTCAACCAGTCATGAGAGATCACATGACCCTGTCAACCAACTGTGAGAGGGTACAGTACATAGCAAATCCTTAAATTGCTGCTCGTGAAATGAAACTTTCATAAGTCCTTCACAAACTTGGGCGATGTCGCATTATACAGTATGTGCACATTTTTATCCATGTCGAAGATGATATTGTAACTGACATATATCACAGCTGAAAATAAATGGATGTTAACGGGAATTTTGAGCAAAGAGGTCTAAGTCCTACCTGCTTATAATTGTTAAATGCGATAATTGTAATCATAAAGGAAGATGAAAATGTCTATTGAAGGCCCCGTAGTCCATAGGTAGCCCACTGTGACCATTCAATCACCAGCAAACTCAATAACAAGCAATGGAGATAAAAATAGCGTGGCTGAGACAATCGATTTTACTGTTGCCAAGGCACCTCTTGTTTGCAGTCAGGCATGGCTAATTGAGGTCCATCACCTCATGGCCCTTTGCCCTTATCCAGTACTGTTGTGTATCTTGTGACAAGACCATACATTTAGTTAGCTATTGTTATTTCATCTGAAAGCTCCCAGTCATTTTTCACCAACTTCATTTTTTTTTTTACACATTTGTGAAGAGTTGCCAGTTACAGTATTTGTGGGTGTTCCCCCCCCACCCCAATATTGGAAACAGTTGGATTTGTCCCACCCAAAATGTGTCCCGCGAGGGAGAAATAAATGTAAAAATATTAAACTTTTATTTTGAAAGTGCGACTGATTTACCGGCAAAATGCGCCAGTCTCGCTCTGAAACAGACAGTCAGGTGCATAAAATTACACCAGAATGCAGGAAATTAAGTGTTTACATCTAAAAATGTCCCCCTAAATTGTGTCCTTCTCCCCTAATGTTGAAGTCACTCCTACGCCTTTGGGTTCTCAGGAAGGTGTGGATATTCTACTCTTTCGCCAAACAGATATGTGTTGATGTACGCACATTAGCGTGCAATTAAATCACTAATCTGTATATAATGCGGATATAATGAGAACATCATTTAAATTCCACAAGGGCCCATTTAGTAATGTCCCCATGACAGTAATCCACAGAATAAAATATGAGAATATCCAAGGCACAACACTATGAATTAACACAAAGTGCCTGTGGTATTGGAATTATCTCACTGAAATATTGCCATAGACAATTTGCCTGCGAACTTGTGTTGCTGTGGTAAAAGCAATGTACTTCGGTGAGTAGGAGTTTGGGAGTTTTCTGTAATGTGTCAGATGAAAATTCACTTTCACTTATGTCGCCAGTGTAGAGTATAGCCCCACTTCAGGGCAATATTTCTGAAAATAATAAAACAAAACATTTATGATTTTCAGTGCTGTGTCTAATAGAAGATTTGACAAGCAAAAATAATCGTACCCTCTCGTGGCAGTGAGGAGATAGAGGGAATATGAAAGGCCACGTCATTCATCATCAGTACAGTGATGTGCGAAGGCCCTCTGGTCTGTTATACAGTATGGTAACTTTACTTTTAGTGGTGACACTAAATTATTGCAAATATTGCTTTATTAATAATGCTTTTAGCACCTCTCAGAGTCAATGTATTTCTTCTATGGTGGCTCTTGTTACATTTTAACATATAATCAATCATCAATCAAACTGATGGATTGTTTTATTTTTTATTTTTTAATGATTGGGTAATCCATTCATCTGCAGTGTTGTGGGACTACAACATAACTAATGATTGTGAAATGTAATAAAGTATGAAAGTTGTTTGAAAGTTGCATTGATGCATCAGTGGGATTTTATCTGAATCCAAATCTTTGGAAGCAGGCCAGATTCTTTACTCTTTCAAATCATTTTGCTGACGGGTTCAGAAAAGGCACGCCTTTGGCTTTCCAGTGTCCTCCATAAACTATTATTAGAGTTAACTGTCTTAAATGACTCTGCGTTTAGTTAAAAAAAAAAAAAAGCCATTACAGTAGAATGGCAACAAATGTGCCGACACATCTTGGCAAGGCGGGAAAAAGCACTGCCGCTGTACCTTGGTTCATTACTGAAAATGGCCGAAATTGGCTCCTGTACCACAGAAAGCCACAGCCAAGACAAGAATTGATTTATGCACGCTCAAGTGCTTTCACTCCACTTTTATGGTCAAAAGAAATCCGAACTGTGGTCTCGTCTCCCTTGCCAGTTTTGGCAGCCATTACGAAGGCCTATATGATGATGGAAAGAATGTCACAAATGACACTATGGCAGTAGGGAATGTGAACTAGCGCTGATTTACTCATTGTGCTCACCACATTCACATGTAGTAAAGGAGGTGAGTGTTTAAGGGAAACGTGACTGTACTTACATTATAGCCTCTCATGCTACAGTACATCACAACTGTAATTACCACTAGCTATAGGTTGAGACTGTAATGCTTTCCCTTCAATCACAATAACCCATTCCAAACCAGTAGGTGTACCTTCCCAAGCCATCTATTTTCACACCTTTCCTATACTGTCTCTGTGGCTCTGTCACTCAAACCTAATACAGCTGCTAAAAAAAAAGTTTTGCTCTACATTCCAACCTTGCCCTTGCTTAACGCTAGCTGTGGCAATGCACACTGTTCCACGCTGGTTCCATAAAAGTTACTCTATTATTGACAATATTTGGTATAAAGGTTTTTGGCCATAATGTAATATGTACCTTACTTGTGTGTTAATTATATGTCCATCAAATGTAAAAACATTGTAAGGAGTGCAGACACATTTGAGTATGTTCTGTGACACTATGCTAAAACTGTCTTGTTTGTTATGTATTGTGTTTTATTGTTTTATTTTATTTATTCATTGTTACTTGCATTGATGTGTACAGCACTTTGGTCAGCATTGGCTGTTTTTAAATGTGCTTTATAAATAAACTGACTTGACTTGACTTGACTACCCCTCCGCATAAAATCTTTACTCTCTGGGACAGACGTCCCTGTCTGATGGAAAACAGGTCCGTCCTAGGATGGAGAGGAAAATGCCCCTCTGACTCTACAGGGGTTATAGCGCCATTGAAACCAGGTTTATGGCTAAAGGCTAACAACGATCCAAACTTTAAAAGTAGCTACAGTAATGCTGGATTTTCTCAACCAGTAAAGCTTTGCCTGCTACAGCGCACCAATCGGCAGCCAAGGAGCTGCCTTGCCTAGCCATCATTGTGCACGACAAACAAGCCCTGGCTTCAAATAACTTCAGAAAGACAAAACTAGTGACGCTCCAGCCACGAACCAGGGCTGAGCTGCAATGCGTAACGGCCCAGCCATCAGTTGCCTCCCTTCAGAAAGGCAAGACATTGACTCATCAAGCCAAGCCAGGAGCGGTCTTGACTACAAGGCCAAGGAAAGTCCAGAAAACATGGCACACGCCAATAGCCATCACCAGGCACCACGCCATGCACCAGGGTTAAGCTAGACACCGTTAACACCACGGAAAGACCCAGACAGTGACGGCGAGTTGGAAAGAAGTGTCCAGTGTCCAGTCCAGTGGCCGTGACGTCATGACGACCCGAAGCAATCCGACGCAACACTGATCTAAACCAACTGCCGAGTGGATGACATTAATTGTGTATTTACAACTTAGAAAAGTACCGTAAATATGATTCCAAAAGCTCTTGGCATCCTATCACATCTAATGTACTGTACAGCCGGTTGCCAAAAGCAATAATATGTGATGTCTGGTAAAGGGGGTGCACATCCCTTCCTTAAAATTTAAGAACAATCTCCAATTAGCTAATGAAATAGTTGTTACTATTAAACAATTTCATAACATTCCTTCCCACTTTATGTCTACTGACCTATGGCATAGTTCTGGCCAAAAGTGCTCAAATGTCTCTAGGGTGCATTAGTTAGGATTTAAACTGGAGAATAAATATGTAAAATAAAATCTCATTAATATACTGGAACCTGCAGATGAGATGACCTGACGGTTTACTATTAAGAGCCAGGCTCCATCCTTATATCACAGCAGAGCTTGTCTGGTTATTATATGCTATATGCGAGATGTTTGAGCCACTCAGCTCTTGCTACGCTGATTTTGTAATGCTGGCTTCAAACACAAGTTGCTGAGCAAAGTTTTCCAACTTTTTCTAATGTAGCAAAGCAGTTGCCTATAATTGTTTACAGAGATTATTATTACACGTGATTTGTTATGAGAATAATTGTTATGAGAGTAATCATGTTTCTCATGAGAGCCACATGGAGTTCCAATGTGAGAGTGCTATATTCATTGCCACTACCTCTAACCACTCTGGGCTCTAAGATGTCTAGAAAACAAATGGTTTACATAACATGGCATTCAGATATACTTTTTTAGAAATCATCTTCTGTAGCTACATAACTTGTTAACTTTCTGAAATCTGACATTTTCCAAAAAGGGAGGTAGACTGTACTAAAACATGTCATATTTTGAAAAGGTTAGTGACATTATTGTCTGAAAATATTAGCATAATATATATTTTTCTATTTTCTAAGGTGACTGAATAACTAATAACTATTAATTAAATGCAGTTATACTAGCAGTTTACTGTAGAAGAAATGTGAACAGAAGTTATTGCTCATAAATCTGCGCTCAGAGTTACATTTCTAAGAAATTTGAGACTGAGCTTTAATGGGGGGCGGGGGGGGGGGGGGATTAATTGTTTATTATCACTGCCTCAATGTTACTTTGAGAATTTAAATGAATTGAAACATTAACTGCAGTTGGTGTCGAGAGTAGGCTAAATTCTGCAATCTTTGCCCCATTTGGTCTAAAATTCAAACTAAACTGAAACTGCAGTTTGTTTCCTCTGTAAATGGATCATTTACCATCTAGTGCAGTGAAATGCGCACACTTGAAAGCCGGCATCACGTTGCTCTGCATGTGCAATTGTGTACAATTCTGAGCCAAGTCTGCAAACTTTCAGTGCGGCCAATCAATATGTTGTGTGATTTCACCGCTGAGCGCGCTTTGACCCGAGGGAGGATCTAATTAGTGAAATCACCTGGTGTTGTTTTATGTGCCTGCAAAATGCCAGTTATGCTGATTACAAGTGTAAGAAATACACTGCTGTTGTACTGTATAACACCACACCTTAACGCACTTATCACAGTAGCTTTCCCTGTAGTAAACCTTTTTTTGTGAAATGATGCTCACATCACAACGCTTCAGTTTGAGATTTTTGAGTTGAAGGTAGTGGGTAAAATCACCACACACTGCAAAGGAGTGTAAAAGCAATATATTTAGTCCAGTAAACCAAGGGCATGACACTTCTCTAATAATTTTATCAGTTTTATTTCTCATGGTCTAAAATTCAATAGTAAAAGCCCCTCCTCACTTTTCAATCTCTGCTGCTATCTGCAGATTTACTGCGCTGACCAGCTTGAAATCTAACAAGAGGACCCTTTGGAGTATAAAATGTATAATGTCGTAAGAGTTTCTGTCCCGTGTGTGACTAATTTGTTTTCTTCATGGTCATTTAGTCATAACTATTCAGCGAGGGGCCAACCACTCTTGGTAGTTTAAACAGACCCAGGAAATGTGTTACTGTATGGTATATCATATAAGTTGTATCTCAGCCCCATCTTTATTGATAATTCATTATTACTTATTAACATTTTGTTTCATTACTGCTCTGCACACTTTACTCTCACTGCAAAAACTATACTGTATCTAATTTAGTGTGATAATCTAGTTTTTAAATCTAGATGGACTTGTGTGTAATATAAATGGCTTATCTAGTGACAACGGCAAGGTAGTCATTCTCGAGAGAGCTTGCTAACTTCCAAACTATCGCTCTGCGGTCTTTCGCGGCGCCGCCTCACACATCAAAATGCATTGTGAAGCAAAGCGTAGTGCTACGGCTTTGTTGATGTGAGCGGTGTTCGCCATATTGTTTATGTTACTATTTACGGAGCACGGGCTGTGTAAAAGTATCGGATTCTGTTTTTCAACACGCACAGAGAACGTTAAGCTAACGAAATGCAAGGAGATGTTGTTGAATTATTGCATTAGCTGTGATCAGGGCCAATAATTCGGGATTTCTGGTGTAAAAAATTTGATGTTCTAAGATCAGGTCCCACTTCAAACATGAATTTCTGGAATTTTCTAAACTTTTTCAGAGACTTTAGTGACCTAAAGATTTGTAATAACTATTTACTTTCCTCATTCTGTCTTAATAGTCATATGACTATATATAGTCATATGACTATAATGAAGTCTACTGTATACACTATTCACATGTACCTATATTCTCAATAATTCAATGACACTAAATTATCTGAACTTCAATACTTATGTAATCCATGGAAATACGCCATTGTGCACCTGAACATATTGTCAGTGAGCTGTACCTCGCAGACATGTTTGGGGGTGTCATGCAGTTGGGGGTGTGCTGGACAGGTGGGCTTAAATTCTGTGTTAAAGTGGCCTCAACTGTCCTTGCCTCTCATCCCAGTGCACACACTTCACATCTTCCCTTCTGTCTGCCCTACCCACCCCACCCCGACCCCTCTGCGACCCCCCCACCCCCCCACCCCCCAAGCTATGACCCCTCACCCTAACTTTAATGCTGGAAGCTGTGTCATGAGTCTTTGTGTAATTAGCAGGCAAACCGGTAATTCTATCGAGGAACCAGGGATGCTGCAGTCTGCGGACAGCTCAAGGATAAGACGCCAGGTGTTATTTAAAACAATTATAATAAAATAAACTGACACCACATAAATTCCCTGCCTGGTTTGGCCGGCATAAAGCCTTCAGCGTCCATCAGTTAACTATTAGATAGATATTGCACGAGATTACTTTCCTGTTATGTGTGTGTGTGTGTGTGCATCCATTTAATGTCACCTATAAATGAAAAGCAGATGAATCGGCAGTAATGTCTGCCAAAATATCTGACAAAGTCATTCAATAACAAAGAGCTACAGTAAGGCAGACACAAGCATTGCATACAGGCAGCTTCGGAGTGTGAAGGGGTCACACAACCATCTCAGTTCAAGATGAAGCTGTCATCAAAACTCATTTTGAACCACAAATGTATGCACTTAACAGTGGTTATCGGATGTGCAGAAAGCATGGAGAATTGGGTGTTCTGAACACAAATCTGGCATCTTCAAACACTTGGAGAGACTCTTAAGTGCTGCGGTGGATGATGAAGTACAGAGGCTCTTAAATCAGACAGTGAGCCATTCGAAAGTTAGTACATGCCACTGTTCTTTGAGCCAGTGCTCCTTCAAATAAAAAGGACCTTTTTGTAGTTTGACAAAGCAGCCTCATTTCAAGAAATGCCAAAAGAAAGAAGTTCTGGAGAGGTCCTTCAATATATTTTAACTAAATACTTCACAATAAATTAAATAAGATATGTGCTATTCTGGGGAGAGTAAATATAAATGACTACAGACCAACATGATAGAACCAATAACATTTCACAATGTCCTTGAGAATTGACAATAAAGAAAATTAGCAATTTAGAATCACCAGATCTTTTTAGATCGGCTGCATTTTATATGGTTAGGCTATGTCTTGGTCACATGGGATGTCAAATAGGATAAACGTGCTTTTCCTCACTTTTGTTACGGTGTTAGAAATGTGTTTCCTGTTTTTAGAGACGTTCAAACACATAAGGAGAACTACAGCAGAGGTCTCTATTGATTCAGTAACACTACAACATTTACATTTTATACATTGGCTAATAAGAGGAAACTTAGGTTAGTTTGATGTTAGAATTTAGCAGGGTTTAAAATCAACGACATGGGGTATTATATGCTAACACAATGGAATTAGCTTGTGCTATAAGGTATGATACTGATTAAACTTGAGGCAGCACACTTATTTGTTAATCGCTAGTGCTTGTAAAAGCAATCTTGCTATATTTTGCAAATGTTCTTCTCTGCCTGTTCCTGTTGTGAGAAGCATCTATCAAGCTATGAGCAGAGGTGTTTACCTTTTACATTTCAGTGGATCAGTAAATTAAATAGTCCCACCTGCACCGCTGCCTGGCAATTTGTTGGTTTTGTTATACATACTTCTGGCGTTTTAATATGGATTAATTTTGTGCCGTAGCATATCGATTCTGTATGAAACAACAAGGAACTGTTGCTAAGCACTGTCTCAAGATAATGAAGAACCAATACTGAAATATGTTTGCGCTCAACAGTTGTTTTTAAATCAGTCAAATGACAAGTGGTCCAGTCCTCACTTGTTCAGCCTCATAATAAACACCACTTCTACTTATCTGCTCCATCTGCACTTCTATATATCACATGTGCTTCCTTGGTCTGCCTATTATTTCTCAAGTGTCATTCATTGTCACTTAGCCATGAAGGCATCCACTTTCACTGTTACCTAGCAACAACATGTTCTTGAGTGTAACCTGTGGTTTTAGCTTCACAAACAAATAATCAAACATAAATGACCACAATATACATAATTTATTTTTGATTATTTGCAAATTTGCCAATTTGTCGTTTTATTATTTGTTTTGTTTTTTTCTCTCTCATATATTTAGCCTATTGCTGAGATGGTTCAGTTATTAATTTGCATTCAGTTTTTGTTATTGGTCATTCTGTTTTCTCTTTAGTAGCACGTTTAGTAGGCCTATTGCACATAAATAGTAACGTGACACATGGTTTGTTACACACAACCACCTGGAAAGCCATCCATTAAAATAGTTTAGAAAAGGGCGGGCACTTTGAACTGACGTGGTTATCTATCACCCTCAGTTAACATCACCTAAGCCCCAGAACAGCTGTGGTTTGATTAAGGTGCAACTACTTCAAGCTGTCCAGACTGATATCGCGACACGAGATCAGGATGGTATCACAAGGCTACATACTGTAAATCAGGGCTATTCAACTCCGGTCCTTCAACACACCTGATTCAAGGTTGTTAGAAGCCTGATAATGACCATTCATTTGAATCAGGTGTGTTGGAGCAGGGAGATATCTATAACATGCAGGGTGCGGCCCTCCAGGACCGGAGTTGAATAGCCCTGCTGTAAATAGTAGGCCTACAAGCAAAGCCAACCGTATATGAAGAACGGCTATGTCTATCCATTATCATATTACTATGTATAACTATGACCTGTGTGTAAAACCCTTGGTCTAAACCAGTTTGGACTTTTGTCAAATCTAGTACGAGTATTACGGTAACAAGGTTGACCTTTTAAAAACCATATGTACTATTAGTGCTATATAGTGAAATAATAATCTAGATGTATGTATTATTTCCACATAGTGTACTGTATAAGTACTCACGCATGGCACAGCTGCAGTTGAAAGTAGCATTTATCTACGCTCCATCCCTATCCAGCATCCATCCTGAAGCTTTGTTTGCCTGATAGCTCACACGGATGAGGGCTAGGTTAGTTCCATCAGAGCTTCTGAGATCATTTCTCTCAAAAAGCGCCTGTCCCAGGAACTTCCATGAATACTAATGCTCTCGCTCGCTCCATAAGCCCCCACTAATACCCATTCTGAAACATTCCCTGCTTTTGATAGGATTAGACTTGTGTATTTAGCAGGATAAAATGAATGGAGCATATAAAGTGCAAAGGTTGCATTTATTGGCCACCCTAAAGCAGAATTTAAATGGCGTACATGTCAATTGACCAGGGGATTATACATTTTTAATTTCACTTGATCATGTAAATAACAAAATTAAACATTATTAATCCAATCAAGGACAATGCTTTTATTATTATGGTAATGAAAAACAAAACAAAACAAAAAAAATATATATTTTTTTATGATTCTTCTTCTTTCCCCTCCCACAAGCGAGGAATGCAAGCCTGAGTGGCCCACAACACAACTCTCATAGCTTATGTTCTAACACTCTTCATGTGCACAGTGTTATGTCAAAACATAACAGTGAGCTGGGGTATCAATTTGGGAATCTGTGGCTGGGTGGTGCCACAATGCAGCGCCATGTTTGAGACCCATGTTCACCTATTGAAACAATTGTGTTCAATCTGCCCACCAATTTTGGACAGCATACTCTGAAGCAATTTGCACTAATGTAAAGTTGTCAAGTTAGCACAGACTTTGATGGATGAAAAGTACACAACCTCTAAAGGGTTCTCTGGCACAGTTACTGTAGGAGAGCGGTTGAGATTGTCACAGCCAGTCTAAAGAAGCCACATCCTTGCCAAGTAAAATTACAGATTTGATTGATGCAGCTCAGGCAAAGACAAAATATATATACATTTTTTTGGCAGCAGCTCCAAAATCAAAAAAATTCGGATTGACTCAAATGTGGATTATCATTTTTCAATCAAACCAATTAATAAAGGTTGAAACAGCAAGCAATTATCTAGACATTTGTCTTTATTCGTTAAATTTTAAACTGAAAAAAATTTGTATTTAATTTCTATTTTTAAATACAAGAGCACAATGTGTATGAATAACGCTGAAGATAATGGAAACAAGGCAATTGTAAATTAGAACACATTTGTGTTTTGTCTAATACGATTACTAAGAGAGATCACAAATGTATATATGCAAATTAAATGATTAATTACACCAAGGCAAACTCCAAAGCAATGAAGCTTCTTGGTATGGAACAACTTTTCGTATAAAATACAGTTTACTTTCCAGAGTTGGCTTCCTCTTCACTGTGCTTTGGCTCATTCACACCCTTCTGACAGTCTGTTCCAGAAAATAATTTTTCCCTTCCTTAAAACGTCATGAATCAATGGAGAATGCATATTTTATATTATCAACCTCCTCAAGCTGTTCACATTGAAGCAGAAATTGTGAATTATAAAGCCAGCAGAAACATAAACACACATGCTGCATACAGTATACTCACATGTACTGTACTGTAAGGTCAGTCATTGTAGAGAATGCTTGCTAACTTCAAACTTAAATTTAAAAAGCATTTTAATACAAAAAAACAGCTCTCCCTTCAATGCCATAGGGTGCTCCATCAGAAGCTCCGCCCCACCAATGAAATGCAAAGGCTAGGGTATTGTTGTTGTGAGCGGTGTTTACCACTTTGTTTATGTTCTTATTTACAGAGACAGGGCCAGAAGTAGCAGATATTTCTTTCAGCACGTTCACAGAACAGTCCGTGGGGAAGTGTATTAGCGTACAATCTCTTACTATACCTTTAAAAGGAAAAATATTATTCTGTTTCCTTTCTACTAACTACCAGTACACCAACAGTCTAACCCTACAGCGAAAATATCATAATATAAAACATTACAAGCTGAAACTATACTGGAAATGAATGATACCACATGCTGAATAAACAACATGGCAGTAAAACAGAGAAGAGTAAATTGATTTGAATTAACTCTTCCTTTCTTTAATAATTTGTAGGATTGACCTTGTGAAAAACACTTTATAAGGGGTATATTTTTATTTCCCTTATTTGGTTTAATTTTCACTTTTTCTTATCTAAGATACTGCTCAGATCTCAACCAGGGAGGGTCAGTCCTATTTAGTGTTTGGCAGAGTGCCACACTATTTGCCAAGATAGGCAGACAGGCCTATTGACCATCAGTCCAGAGGACAGAGGGGCAGGACATACAAATCAAAGCCAGCCAGACCCATATTGACTAGTCTGTCCATAATCAGTGAGATTCATTAGCTGGTTGACATGGGGATGAAGCAAGAGATGGTATTTAGAAGGTGGTGATTTGATACAGCTTAGAACATGTCACATTTTCCCTTTAACACGAAATGCAAGCTCACATGGGCATTTCAGTTGTGCAGCAGTCTGACATTCAAAATACGGGCCCGAGATATTATGGAAACAGCTTAATTTCATATAATATCTTCTCTATTGGAGGTTCGCGATTGGACTATAAAATGTACTGTACGTAAAAAAAACTTTGTGTTTTACAGCTTATCTTGAAATCCTGTTTATATTTATGTGTGCGTATTTTGTATTTTTTATATACATGTCAAACACACTTAAATTTTGTGTAGGCTATACAATATCTTAAAAATTGAAGGTAAAGTCAGCGATTCTAAGATAATTAACACTTTGTCACATTCCGCAGATATCTACTCACAGCCCCTTGCTCTGTAAATAGGAACATGTACAAAGTGGTGCAGACTGCACCACACAACACTATCTCAGTCTTGGCAATGTGGGGGGGCTTCGGGTTTTGATACGTTCAAATATAAACAATCTTTCTTTAGCATCGCTGACTACATCCTTAATATAGCAACAAACATTTTCTATGTAATATAGTGGATTATTATGACATCACACTCCCTCTGTTTAGTAGGCATATAACAATATATATAATACTAGGTTGTAGGCCTAACCAGAGCTTATATGTTCTTTACTCTCATACACAGATGGTCTGGCTGTGGGAGCTTGTTAAGCATTTGTTTTAGCCTGAGATGCTGGTGCTAAGTGTGACATCTATTGGCAGAAATGTTATACAGGAAACTTATTTTTATTCAGGAGGCCACACTGTTCACCACTGTTCATGTTTTGTCTATATAAAATATAATTATCATTAATAATACATTTTTCAAAAAAGAGTGAATGTTGTTATTAACTAAACTTGGTAGTGTGTTTTTACTGGGCCACAGACAGACTAATTCAATTAAATCATTTTAATCTGAATAGTTTTACAGGAGAAACCCAAAAATGCTAAATGGTATGACTGCCCTCTTCTGGAAAAATATGGCGAAAATTCATAATTATTTTCTGTTAAGCCTCTGCGTGGTTATTTTGGAGGCTGATATTTATATTAACAATTTAATTTTGTTACATCATGTTGATGAATTGTTTTGTAATCCTAGAGTCCACCCCTATATTTATTATATGGGATTTGTTTGCAAAAAAACTAATGTTGCAATCAAGATAGGTAAGGATACCTATTTATTAAATCATTATTATTATTTTTAATCCTTTACTTTATTTAGATAGGTTTGACTAGTCAAAATAGCAAAACATAGATATACATATAGATGATTCAACACGGTATGATCATAGAACTATAGTATATAGGGTTATTAGGGTATGATACCGGTTACAATAGAGAAACCCCACTGGTAATTTGGCGTGCGGTCACATGGATGGATAGAGGTAGTGACAATGTTGTTACAATATTCGCGGAAGAGCAAAAGGATAAAAAAGGAATTCTCATTATAAGTAAGCATACCGTGTTATGTTTTAGCGTGAAACTGTTGACATGATGTCATGGACCATTTTTATGAGAGCCATCCGTGCCCATGTTTAGTATGCTAAATCTTTTCCAGAGGAAATTATTATCAGTGTTCGGCACTATATGGTTTTAATATGTAGGGTAGCAGTACGATATTCGAATATTTCATTGTTTACTTACAGTATGCCTGCCTTTTTCTGTGGTCGATTCATTCGAATGGTGAAATTAAATTTAAACGATAATGGAGGAACGATGCTAAAAACATTCTTCAAGTCAATTAACATGCTTTTGGTACACGTGTGTCAGTAGGTAACAAATATAATATAATATATATATATATATATATATAAATTTAATATACTAAAAATATTATAGTAGTAGTAGTTGTTGTATGCCTATATTAGTAGGCCATTCAAAACCTAAATGGACTAAAATGTTATTTCCAGTAAGTGGGAAAAGCATGATTATAAGTTGTATACCTACCTACAGTAACGCTTGACTTTGCCTATTCAATTGTAAATTAAAAGGCACGGGGCCAGCAAACGAACAGCCTGCTAATACACAACCAACATATCTTTATAACACAACCATGTTATCTCCATCATCTTCTTCTCCTCATGTTATAGTCTACTAATGCGTAGGTGAATAAATATGACAGTTTCAAATGTCACACCACAAGATTTGTGCTCTGTGGTCCCTCTGGCTTAGGGTCAAGAACAGTGCTTCAGACACAAGGTAAATTGAAAAAGTATGGTGTAGCCTAATAAGTTATTCTGGGCTCGATCAAAACAAAAACAAGTCCTTTCAATGCCATAGGGTGCTCCCTCAGAAGCTCCACCACACACATTGGAAACAGATTGCAAAGGCAAGGATATTGTTGTTGTTTGCAGTCTGCACCACTTGGTTTTGTTCCTATTACTGAGACAGGGCTGCGTAGAAGTACCAGATACTTTTTTTCAGCACGCACAGAGAAGGGTGAAACAGTGAACCGTTTGGAAATATGTTTGATCATATGACAAAAACTCACTACACCTTCCTTTTGAATAATAAAGATATGTAAAATGTAGTCTGCAACTGGATGAGAAGACTTTAAGCAACAACACATCTGGTAAATGAATGTCAATATTTGTCATAATATCAATATACTGCAGCCATGGGAAAAAAATGGCAAAACATATATAATTACTCTATAAATGTACAAATAATAACACAAATATAACAGTTTACGTAACTGCATTTCTTATTAATCTTCTGAAGGTTTTCAGGGTTTTCTGGTCTCTGGCCTGGTGTGCGTAGAGCCTCTGTGTAGGCAGAACTATGGGCTGTGGAGGCAGCAGGACAGACGCTCTAGAGCCCCGCTACCTGGAGAGCTGGACCAAGGAAACCGAGTCCACGTGGCTGACCAGCACCGACAGTGACATTCCCCTGTCGTCCATCCAGAACATCCCTTCAGAGAACTCCTCCGAGGCTGGCTTCACGTCGCAGAAAACCATCAGCCTCGGTAAATCACCGTAAATTGATGAATGAACACTTTATACATTACTACAACTGTTTTTATTTTAAGGGCACTGCTTAAAGAATTGATTCCCAAAAGATGATTTAGATCATGCTTCAATGTATAATCTGATCAAACAATGTATTACTATTCCGCTTTCCTTAACTGACAAATGTATTTGGTTTATTTATTCTTTGTGGTTTTTTTCTAATCACTGAACTGGCCAATTTCCCCTCATATAGCCTTGATAGGCTTGACTAAATCTAAGCAAAGCGAACACTCAAAACACAAATCAGTAGGTCTGTTGGCACAATGGAATAAGCACTATAAAACCCTCATTGGACACGGTCTGGCTCACATGGCAACTAGAACATCTTTAGTTGTTGCTATGAGATGAACCGTGATCTAATATTTGAATAACATCACTTAAGTACCTTCGGGTATACACATAGTACTGTAAACTCAAATGGTCTGATATAGAAACTGGGAGCTGGTAAATTCTGTTACTGTTGGTTTTATATACAGTACTTGTAGGTGTCAGTTTGGTTTGAGCAGATCACTATGAGAAGGACACTTGTGTAAAGTGGCAATAATAAACTGTAACATCTGCCAGCAACCCTGCCGAGTTCTGCAGACACTTGACAAGTGAATCCTTCATAATGATGAATCAATAGGACTTAGCAGCACATTTTTACTAGTCATACTTTTCATGCCCAGAACAAGTGCCAATTCCAAGAACACTTGAAGAGTAGAAAACCGTTATGACCAGTTGCCAGAACTAACCACATTTGCAAAGCAGTTGTTGTGGACATAACCCCTGAAAACACTTGCAATAGTGCCATCTAATGGTCGCACTATAGCTGACATGAGCATCAGGATACAGTATGGTGTGGGATAAAGGGGGACATCCTTTTGTGTGGTTTAGTTCCAGATTTCTTCGAAGATGGCATACCACACCCTGCCCAGGCATACCTGAAGGTTTGCTCTGCCCTGTCTGAGGCCAATCTGAGTGATGTGAAACCAAGCAGCCCCCTGGCTACCCTACCCTCTGTACAACAGGAGGTGGCGCTGCCTTCATCTGGCACCACAGTACAGTGCAGGAGTGTGGTACGCAAGGAAGAGATTGTGAGTCTAGCTCTGGCAAAGTTTCAGTTCATATTGTTGAACAGTTAATATTGTAATGATCTTTACCCTTTACAGACAAGGTGGCAGGCCAACCGCATGTCCACCAAACAGGTGGCCATCACAGTCACCCAGAGTGTCCATAAGGTGGATAAGAGTGGACAGATAAAGGAGAAGTCTCTCACTACCTACAAGGTGATAACTGCAGAAAGCCACAAAGAGGTGGCTATGCAAAACACTTAAGTTTGTGGTGAGGACTGTCAGGAGCTCAGTGATCACTGTGAGAAGGCTGGTCGGTTATACTGTAGGAGTAGTCAATTCTTTTTTTGTTTTGTTTTTTAAGAGAGGATTTTATTGTATGGGAATTATTTTTATTTATACAGATATATAAATATGTACACAACTGTCAAAAAGAAAAATTCTTTCTCTTTGAAACTTTGCGAGTTAGATAATCATTTGCCATGTTTATTGCCAAGTCAGTATTGTATAATACAGTGAGATGTTTGTCTTCATGGCAAAACCATTTTTTCTCTTTAAAAGATACTGTAAATGTGTTATACAGTAGATGTTTAGACATTTCAACTAACTAGGACTGACAACTAAAAGAAAGATATCAGTGCAAGATGATTCCATTTCCAAATCACAGAAAGAGGATAGTTATAGAATATTAAGGTTTTTGATAGGTTTATGAGACTAAAATGACCAATACAAAATATGTCATAGCTATGTAATATGAACTTTTCTTAATATGAATGGCTCAGGAACCTGACTGATCTTAGTGGCTGCACTTGTATTGATCATTTAGAAATTGTATATTTGTATCCCCACAGAACAATGAAGTGTATCATTAATTTTATTTTAAATAAATATACATACATAAATTGCTGTATGATATATTTTAAACTAGTCAACATAAGTTGTATGCCTAGTATGTTAAGTGTTACATTTTTAAGCCCCTTTGGACAGCTTTTACCATTTATGCACTATATGTCGGTATAGAAAACATACATACTGTAAATGCAGATACCAAAGCAATGTAGCAATGTAGAATGTTTTATTTATTTTCATGAGAAATCAGTGAAAAGACTATTTCTAATGTATAGGGGTGATTCGACACAGGTCAACTACATAAGTGATTCAGCTAAAACTGTAAAAGCATCCCAATAACCATCAATTGACACAATTTGTCTATAGCTGATTAAAGGCAATAGGTTAATTGCCTGGTGTAACCAGTCCCAAAAATCAATCTGTGACTATATGGTCTGGACTTGCTCCTTTGGGAAGTGTCCGCAGTCTTTGGCGTAGACCTCTGGTTAATTTGGAAACTATTTGGAAGGCTATAACCGAATAAACATGGCTACAAATGTGTTTATCACTTCAGCTGTACCATTATTTCTCAAATCACCCTTGACCTCGCAGTCTTCTCACTACCCTACCCTGATTGGCCCGCCAGCGGGGTGCCTGTGCAAACACTAAAGGGAACAGGGTTTCCAGACTATATTCTGAGAGCTTTAGTCTGGCGGAGCCGGGCTAATAGGTCAACGCGGCGGTGTAATACTGACAATGCATGCCTGCCCCGCTATGAAACCTTGTGATACGATTTTTATTGATTCATTACAACATTGTGGCACTTTCTGTTAAACCAAAAGCAGCAACATAAACTGGCAGTTTGGGTAGTGTGGCCATACTTGTAGCACGATCTACATGTATGTCCACAGGAGAAAGACCCTTCATCCTCTGCTAAACCAGCAACTGCACAATAAGTCAAACTTTTGTTTGAAGTGTGTGGATCTGTCTTTGCTGGTCATATTTAATCTCTCCGGCTCTGAATGATGGCTCCTCCGTTTCCATCCACTTGTCAACACTAAACTCTGGGAAAAAGAAGTCGATCTCCCTTTGTGCCGACTCAATAGAATCTGACCAGAAACACAGGAGATTACAGAGAAAATGTATTAACATATTAAAGACTGGATACTGTTTGTAAAGTGGCTGTTTATCCTCAGATGGACTTTTAACTTGGCATCCACTAACCTGAGCCATGAGTAGTATTCCTTGTGTCCGTGAGTCCAAACTGGGCCCTAATGGTGGAAGGGGAGGTATATCTGGCCCTGACGACTTTAGTAGGTCCCATCAGGTCCCTCCAATGACTTATGGCATCTTCCCTGGCTAGAATATACGCTCGCATTGGACCACTAGGAAAGCATGGTACACCATTCAGGCCATGCTAAAATGTCACCCCAAGTGGATACGTCACAAAATGTACAGTAGTAAGAGTTACAATGTCAATGTGATGTGATTCTATTAGAGCCATGTGTTTGTGTACGTGTGCTTTCTCTCCATAACTTGGATGGACGGGGCAAGTTATTCTCAAGAAAGCTTGATAACTTGGAGCCAAAATCAAAACAGTATCCCTCTGCAACGCAACTTCACACATTGAAACACACTGCTAAGCAAAGCGTGGTACTTGTGGTTTTGTTGTTGTGAGCGGTGTCCGCCACTTTGTTTATGTTCCTATTTACGGAGCCAGGGCTGTGTAGAAGAATCGGATCATTTTATCAACACACAGAGAACGGTAAGATAGTGAAAGGTGAGGAGATATTTGGTAAATTTGACCAAAAAAGTATTATCTTAAAATGTGCTTTGCTTGCAATAGCTAACTATAATTTTAATATGAGGAAAACTGAGCTGCGACTGCATGTTAACTAATCGTATTATGTTAAATGATGAAAATGGGCCACCCTAAAAATAGGATTTCTGAAGATCTTTTGTAGCCTCCTATCCAAAGTAACTGCAATCGAATGGTTGCTGTGGTAACCAAAGGCTTCACCGCTGTGACTGTGTGATGACAGTACCATTAGCAATCCAGCAGGGGGCATCTGCATGAAGAACATGTATACTGCAAAACAAGTGTTGCCTAAACATGGCAGTTTAAAGGAAATTAATATCTTTGCATTACAATGGAGAGAGATTAAGAATATCAACAATTGGTGGTTTATGTTTTTTTTTTCTCCTTTCTATTTTATGTAACTAGTCATTGTGTAATAACTGGACCATTAGCACTTTTTAAAAATGTATTACGTTTTACCTGGACATGAATTCTACAAGTCTTTGATAGAAGAATCTTCCTGAGAGGGTAAAACATTCAGAATGATAATCCACTCAAAAAAACAAAACATACAGGAACACAGAATTACACTTTGTTTGATTGTGCTTTTATTAAGTAGAGTAGAAAGAACAATAATGGTAAAGAGATTAAATTGATAATTAGAAATACATGTGCACTAATATAGAGACGTGTGCAGACTAGAAAACACTCCAGTCCAGATGGAACGTCTTGATGACAAAAGCTTGTCAGAGGTAGCATTAAAATGCTGTTTACTGTGTATAATATATATAGTAATAGGAACACACATAACAACAATGTCAACCATTTACGGCAGGTGTTTCTCTGAAGAAGCAGACACTTGATTAGCACAGGATGGAATTATTAACAAAAATTAACATTATTTTCCATACCTGCATGTTCAGCATAAAACCTTTCAGAGTCCTGTCTTCTCCAAATAAGATCTTTGTATTTGACGATGACAAAATTGTGGTTCAGGATTTTCTGGTGAATAGCCTAAAAATATGTATATTCTTGTTAATCAGTAATCCAGGTCTAAGCATGTTTTGACAAACATTTATGTAGTTGCTATCCTAAATGTATAGATGCCACATTTGGAATGTCATTCAACTGTACTAGACCAAGACACATAAGTGAAACGTACTGTAGTCTCACCTCTAACATTAACGGATGAGCAACTGCATCTGGCTTAATGACCGCCAGAGTGAGCTGCAATGCCTTCGACAAGCAATTAGTCAGTAACATTGCCTATAAAGAAGCCATAATAAACAACATGCAACATCTAATCATTTTAAATGTTGAATTATATAAACGAGTAGAATGCCATTCATATACCCGGTACATAACGCCTACCTTAGAATTATAACTGATGATGTCTGGTCCTGCGAGTCAACATGTCAAGGCCAGTGCCGCTGACGCATTCATTCAAGACACTGTCAATTTATCTCATACAAATACACAACGCCACCAAATATATTATCGTATCTAAGTAATGTTACGTGTGTACTTATTGAGATATTTAGGTTTTCAACACCAAATTGCAGTGCAATTCCTGTATTTAGTCCGTTTGTAAAACGCTGCCCTAGAAACTGCGACTGGATACATCTGTTCCGCGCAAGTTATCTAATTATAATGAATCGTGTAGCTTTTCTTCTTCAATATAAAATTAACCTAGTAGGAAAATGCATGTTTTAGATTACATTTAACATTATGGTGGGCTTATTATTATATATATGACTATTATAGGCCCGAATTGTAGCCTATGCATTTTGTATTGAAGTCAGGATGTGCCTCATGTATCAATATTTACAATCAATAAGTGTGTTTCTTTCTGGATTTTTGGTCACAGTTTACTGTATCATGGTCTCAGTGTTTGCCATCTGCTTTTTATTAGCATATGCTTATTTCTAATTGCTGTAGGCTCACTTTAATATGTTCAAAGTCACATTGTGTATAGTGTCTGCTAACACTTTTGTAGGCCTAATTAGTTAACAAAATCAGCATGTTTAGTCTATAAATATGGAACATAGAACATAGCATATTCATAATAATGTAGAAAAACATAATTTAACATCAGGTCCTCATATAGGCCCTACTTATTTGTTTAAGTCACAGAGGAAAGGACAATAGCATAGCACTATGTAGTAGCCACACATACTCCACAAGGATATATTTCTGTCTGTAGAATCCAATGTGGGAGGTCAGACACATGAGTTACAGACAACATACATTCCAGCAGCAAGGCAAATATGCCACACCCTGGCTTGAAATTAGGTTCCCTCCACCTGCCAAAATCATGTGACCCCGGGGGATACCACAGCCGTTCCTTCCTGTGAGGGAATGAAGAGGAGGCATCAGGAGTATAGGAAGATGGTAATGATGTTGGCAGCAGATATCATCATTGCTCAGGTTTGAAATGAAACACAAAAATGATTTAGATCGATGCAGTACTGAGATAGACAGGCGACTTGAGACTAATGCAGAGCAAACAACTGTACAAATGAGTGGAGGTCAATGAGAGTCTCTACGTTTCAATGAATTAGATAGGTATATGTACAAAACAACATACAGGCTAATAGAAAATCTGCTAATACTGTATATTGTGTAGGCACCAGTATGGAGGAGCCCTTACAACAGAGACTACAACCCTACCCTTTGAACAATGCACAATATCTGCTATACATGAGCGGTCATGCTGGTTGTGCAAGGAATATACATAAGATACATACGTACTCATGCGTTAAGCCATTTGTCAATTAGACATGCTCTGTAGTGTAAAACTAAACTACAAAGATGCATGATATACTGTAGGTATGTTTATCAGCATTGCTGAGTTCAATGTTTTTGTATGACATTTTGATAACAAAAACAAGTCAAACAAGATAAAGTATCTGCAATACTAGGGTACTAATATTATTAATACTACTGAAAAAATGTAGGCTATACTTATTTTCCATACTTATTTATCTTTTATCAAGACATCTACAGTGTTATCCTTGATGGGTGATGCCGATGTACTGTCCACATCCACATGTTGACCCAACAGTATCATTGCCAACAACCGGCAGTTGTTAACCAGCTTGTTCCAAGGCTACTGTATCTCACTCCATTGTGGCACAGGAGGAGGATTGTATCATTGAGAAATAACCACAGCCGACAGTGAATAACCTGAACCGTAACATTGCCGCTGCTAATGCTGACCTATACTGTAGTGCCGACACCCCTACAGTTGTCACAACCTCTTTTGCTGGGAGCAAGACAGCTGACTGATGATGGACCTTGTGGGGTCCACAGGCAATGTCACAGCTCCTTTAGCTGACAACAGCCATGTGTGGATAAAGTCACACTCCCCTATACATACAGTATGCTGAATTTGGGAAGAGTGACTTATGTTGTCCTCCTGTCATAGAGTTATGTTTTTTACAGGATCGTAATTCAAATATGACGGTTAACAGCATGTTCCAAATGTAGTGCCTAATTACGGACAATATTTATGTACAACATGATTCTGAATATTTGCATTTAATCTCAACGTGGTCTTCAGACTGACTAACCTTCAACAGAGACACAGTTCTACAGTAGCATTAGTTAAATCACAAAATAAGAAGTGTTCCATATTGTAGTAAGACCACACTAACTAGTAGGACATAAAGTCATCTTTTAACCTGCATAACCTATAGTGCTGTATCTTGGTTCACCCTGTTTGGATCCACCTGTCACTCAGAGAGGCCATGTGACATTACAAAGGGTCAGTGACACTCTTTAAAGGAGATGCATGCACCCTGTCTAACACCTAAAGCCCTTTTGTGCTGGTCTTGGTGGTTTAAAAAAGAATAACTAGGTGAGAAATCCAGGTCAGGGGTGTCTTTCCTGTTCTGTCACCTTCTGGGCGATCAGTAAGGAGCTACAAAGGCAGTGGCTTTTTTATAATCTTTGTTTTGTAGAAACACAAGTTTGTTTATTTTCTCTTGGAGACCTTAATCAGGAACCCAATGTTGACCACACACAGTTCAACTTCACTGCTCAACTTCATTATAATTATTGTTACACTATGGCTTACATGCATGTATTGAGCCTGTTGCTAAATGTACGTATGCCTGTATTCCCTATTCCAGTTTTCAGCAAAAATTCTGAATTGTAAAAAAAAGGTGCATCTTGCATGTACATTATGTTATATTAACATATGCGTTAGTATCATTAATTAATAACAAATATCACATACAGTATATAATATATTGTGTATATATTGTGTGTGTGTGCATATTTTCTCATGCCTATCCTAATTTTATATAACAATATAATACATTTGGAAGTTATAAGATGATTTTGGGGAGGAGCTGTGTTTTCATTGGATGATAGCTGTCACCGTTCTGTTTGTTATATCATTTAATATTCATTATTGACACTAAACGGGTCAAACAAACAAGCAATACTAATCACCGTTTTTTAATTGAGCTGTGATTCCATTATATTACCGTATCTGGCTTTAAAGCTGCTATCAATATGGCTTTGTTGTCCTCCTTACTCATGGGAGCAGGTCGCCTACACCTCTCCATCACCTGTTCTCTTCTATAGGCTAAATGCTTGTGCCCTTTGACCTTTCTACTCCATTGCTTCACCATGCGAGACCAGGCTCCCTGCAACAGCTGTGTCAACCTCAAGCCTGGCAACTGGTCTGCCCAGTGAAGGACAGACAGTGGCATTAATGGCATACCGTCTAATGAGTCAGCAGCATGATGCAAAAGCTCTCTGTTTAGCTTTGGAAGGATAAAGCTGTTCACTTTTACTCTTGTAGCTTGTATTGTGTTCAATCACTGGAGTTACCATGGCAGCAGTGCTGCTACAATGCTGAAGTTTTTAGCTTTTGGTTATTTCAGTCACACCTTTTACTTTTAGCTGTAGGCCTGTTGCTGAAAAGTAGTTGTTTTTTTTAAACAGTTTTATTCCTAACAGCCTTGACCAATTTGTAATTATCACTATATTTAACACGTTACACTGAATCATTTTCCAAGGGAAATTATATCTGCATGGTAGGAAATGTGTTTCGACATGACCTCCCTATAACGCAGCGGGAGATTTGCCAGTGGGTAAAAGTGTATGAGAGAGGGGAACAAAGTGATTAGCAAACGGAGGCATGTGAACACGGGATAAAAATAACCTCACTGACCCAATTTGGCACTAGCATGACATTCAAACGCTCAATTCTCCATTCCTGCCTGTCTTCCTCTGCGGCCTGTATCTTTATTATCATCTCAATCGGTCTAGGAGTGGTAAAGACGCTCAATGACAGATGAATCAATTCCCAAGACAAGATCAATGGGATGTTTGTAAGTGAAAACATTTGGAACATTAATGCTTGGGGGGATGTTTTGCGTGCGTGATTTAACAGTAGCAGAAGACACGCGCAAGGTAATAAAACAACAAAGGCACTGTTGTATGTAAGAATGTCCCCAGTGAAGTTACCAGCCATGCCGGTGTGTGACGGTGTACAGCTGTCACGTCAAGGAGAAAAGTAGGATTAACGTTTGTGTCTTAACCATTGTGTCCGTTGTAAATGACTCAGTATTTAATCACAAAAGGCACTGGATCCCACTAGCACCCCAGCTATATCTGGCATGGCCGTGCCACATAGTTGACATTAGTGGAAATGTTGCATTTGTGATACACCCTGGCTTATTGCCATGGGAAATATTGAACAACTGTTGAATTTAGATGACATCCTGTGGAGGGGGAAAATGGGAAGCTACAAAGGTGCTTCGGGTGCTATTTGTGGACGGTGAGTGCCTCTAAAATAGCGACAGCATTGGGTTTCAATATAAGCTCCCCTCACTGAGCTTGGTCTTTCTGTGAATGAGGCCCAGGTTCCTATCGCACCCAACCCTAGGGCTGGTTTTAGAACACAGGTGTTGACCTTAGTAGAGTTTGTGCTTGCTGCAGAGGAAAATGAACCCTTGAGATTGGCCTGCACGCCTCTACAGCTGGAGTATGGTATGGTGTGGCAGCCTGGGCACTGTATAGCCACAAAGATGCTTCAACCAAGTCATATATGGAATGGAAGATGATGTATAGCTATATGTAGCCTACTGGTCGTAGAATGTGACCAAAAGACAAAATGGTAATTATTCTTTATTTTATCAGTTGAAATCTCATAGTGGGTTCCATCCACAAAGAGGACAGATATTAGAGTAGATATTTCACATATAATTATGATGTAAACACTTTGCTAACACAAAGTATTTATTTGTCCATGTACAAGCTGTATAAGAATCAGTGGAAGCAGCCGTGTCCATCTTTACATATGAACATCTGTGAAACCACAAGTGAAGCCAAACGTGGCACCCAAAACGGGATGAAATTCAACCTTGGCTTCAGCTGTGACCCGGAGAGTGCTGTCACTGCTGTTCTGACCATACCCCCAACCCAATAAAACAACCCACGGTGCAGTTGTTCCCCTCTTACCCGTTCTCCCCTAATATATGTCTCTCTCTGTCTCTCCCTCTCTTTTTCCCCCTAAAAAGAAGCCATTGACATTCGGTGTAAAGGCGGCAGGGTGCGGGGCGGGGGGTCCCAAAAAGAGGAACGGCGGGGGTGTAGGGTGTCTCGAGCTCAGCGTGAACAGCTGAGAGGTGTGATTTCACAGGCTGGCTCCCCCCCCTTGTCAGGGCCCTGATTGGGCTGGACAGGAGGCGCAGGAGAGGCCCGGTGCTTCTAAAAGGACACCAACAGGTGGGAGGCCGCTTTGGAAAGGGAGGGGAGGGAAGGGGGAGGGGGAGGCACGCCCGACGACATAGAAAAGGCCCGTGTTCGAGACCTGTCCCGGGCACAGTTCACTGGTGCCAGATATGGAGGAGCATGCTTCCCCCTGTGCACGTCAGAGGAGGAGACCAGAGGGGTGAAGTTGATGGGTCGATCGCCGGCACTGGAGGGATAGCCTGAGGAGTTTTAGCTGGCAGGAGTTTAGTCGGCGGCGGTGGCTGCCTGCTTCAGCCACTGCTTGTTGAGATCCTGCTTGTAGGACAGTTGTTGAGTGTGTTAAAGCGTAGCTATAGCTGATGTTAAATTGACATGGTTGAGATGTTTGTAGATAACTTCACATTGCTACACGTAGTCATATAGCCGATACGATGTTATATAGTATTAATATTGTACAGACAGACGTTTATTAAAACAGTACAAACGAGTCAAATACATGTCTGTTTTTTGTTGTTGTCAAGCTACGGTTGTTGATATTGTTTGGTGCAATGACGTGTGACCAGTGTATTTGGCACGTAAGGTAAATCAGGCGTCGCTGAAGTTTTTAGTTGGTGCCTCTGCGTCTTTTTTACGATGGACACAACACATTCTGGCAGAGCATGACACCTCTGACAGGTGGGGGAAAGGTTAAGTGTTGCGCAGCAGGAAATTGGTTTCCTTGAGGTTATTTGATCAGAGGAGGCCTTACAGTCCATTTGTAATCAGCATATATGTGTTACTTGTACACATTTGTATAGTTGTAAAGTTGTGTCAAACAGGCTTCCTAGGAAATGTTATATCAGGAGGGGGGCTGCAATAAAGGAAAAGAAAGGTCTACGTCTCAATCTCAGCTATAGTGCTTGATCAAGTGCACTCCAGCATTCTCACCGTCTACAAGAGGACACGAGAAGATTTCAGAAAAAAAGGTAGGTCTTGCTTTAGTCACTTTGAAGCTCCAATGTATCGGACACATGTTTAGCAACATGGATATTTATATCCTGTCGTCGGGACAAATATGACATGGCCGGGCTGACTAATGTTTGGGAAATAGCATGTCTTGTGACCTCAGTCATTTGGACGAATGAGAAGGTGACGTTACCGTGACTGACAGACTTTTATTAATAACGTGCATTTTCCCACTTTATGATGTTTTACTTAAAATTCAAATACAACATCAGTTAAGGTCCTGTGCTTCCAGTAAACGGATGATGGGTTTGTTGAGCACATTTGACTCTATAGCACATCCCTGGATGTCTGTTCCTGCTACGCAGCATCTGTGGCTATGAAAGGCTTCTTTGTCTTCAGGCGGCAGTGGATCCAGTTGTTGCCCCTTGTGAAGACATGCTTCCTTATATCCCCATATGAATACGCCAGTTATGGAATGTAAGGAAGTGTGTGGTTTCAGGGGGAATTGAGCGCCACAATGGGAGTGCTTTCAATGCAAATCCTGAAACTGAATTAATACCTTGGAATATGAATATTACTGTTATAAATAGAAACATATTGTCTTGAGTGCATTTGGACATAACTGTATGTGATTTTATCCCTTGCTGTGCGTGTGTGTTTGTGTCTGAGTGTGCGTGCATGCGTGTGCGCGTGTGTGTGTGTGTGTGTGTGCGCGCTTGTGTGCGTGCGAGCCTGTGCTGAAGACAACAGGTGAAAGCCGTGCTCTGCTTATGCTCCCGTTTACCCCCAGACACGTGTGCAGTTATAGTCTTACTCTCAGGGCCACTGATAGGGTCTTTGGGACCCCTTTGGAAAAAATGCCTGCCCTTCCCCAACTGCTGACAGTCATGGGGGATTGACAGAGTACAGCTGTCACCCATTATAGCAACCAGAGGGCTTTCAAACAAGGAGGGGTGGGGTGGGGGGTGTAGAACTGTCACTGGGGGTATATAGGGCCTTATCTGTCTTGTTCAGGGGCTGTTTGCTTGGAAACCGTTAACGTGTCTGTTTCTACGTGTGAATAAAAGCTGAAAAACCGTTAACGTGTCTGTTTCCATGTTGTAACTGGGATTGGTTTGGTCAGATGAAATTCAAAGTTAATCTGTCTCCACACTGTCAACGGTCACATGAATCGCCTATACTGACTGACTCAACTTCCTTTGCTTCATCTTTCTTCACCAGGTAAGGCCGAGGAGCTGTGTCATCGCGGCTGCTTTGGGTGTGGGATGCCTTCCCCCCCCCCTCCCCACACGCACCAATCCACTCTTCCTCATTGTCTTCCTCGCCCGACCCCTTCCTCTCGCTGTTCCTTCCCCCCACATCCTCTTCCCCATCCTCATTCTCTTCCTCTTGCTGTTCTCCCCCCACCCCCCCTTCACCCCGAACCCAGCCAACCCCCTCCCCCGCTGAAGCTACACACGCCTTGCTGTGGCTGGTCAAACGGAACCAAGTCAGGTGTTTCTGTGAGGTTTGGTCCCCTTCAACCAGCTACTGCGTCGTGAATTCAGTCAGCGGGCACCGTGACGATGAAAGACACAGTGCTGTTTCAGGCCTTGCTTGAAAGTGTTCCTCTTCCTCTTCTTTAATTGTTAGCAGTGTGAAACAGTGTGCTTTTGAATAGCAATTAAATGTGAATAAAAGCTGAAAAACTATTGCATATTGCTCTGTTTATGCTTGCCACATGTATTATTATTGTATTGTAACAGCGTGTTCGGATGTTTAATAGTTAATAACTGTGTTATATTGTTGGAAAATAAAGAAATAATGGGCAAGTTGCAGGATATAGCATTTTTCATAATATAATTTCACTATACAAATCTGTAATTGTTGTTTGTAAAAGCATACACTTGCTCCTTTACTAAAGAACAAATGCATGCGAATTAAAAATAGACACTTTAAATCACTGGTTTTGATTTATTATTTACAGTATTGCATGAATGGAAGGCCTACCAGCCCATTTTATATGCATTAACCAAATATGCAATACAGCTGCTTATGGATGGTTCATTATATAATTGTTTGCAGACAAATATAAGCACTCTCTGTCAGTATTAAGGTACTAATGAATGAGGATCAAAATGTGTCCATAAATAGATTTGATGATAAACAATGTTTGATTCTACCAGTCATAGATAAGGCTGGTGAAGCGTGAACATGGGCTTGGCTGTAGGAGTTTAGGTGTTCTTCACACACCCCCGTGTTCCAATAATGGAATTTATGAAACACACCATTCAAATGCTCTCAGTCACTCAGAATAATCAAAGAAGATACAGTGGGATCCAAATGTCTGAGACCACTATAGATATTTCACTTTTGCATTTGTCTAGAATGTAATATATATGCCAGCTATACTATAATAACATAAGCGTAACAATTTGAGTGAACAGTTGAAAAAAAATAAATATATATATATATATATATATATATTTATGAATATAAGAGTTTTTGGTATGTGCCCTTTGGCTTTAAGGACTGCATGCAATTGAGCTGGTATGGACTCCAGAGGTTTATGCAAGACTACCTTGACAATATTCCCTAAAGACCTTCTTGTGATGTGACAGAATGCTAAGGACTGTGACTGTGGAGGACAGTTAACTGAACGCACCAGATGGTTTGTTATGGCCCTATGGTTATGGCCGATCTATGGTTCTGCGGTGAATCACCGTAGTAGACTGGTATCTACTGTATAAAAGCAGTATTTCTCATTGAAAAGTATAAGGATCATTTTTTTACCCACAAGGTGGCGATATACAAATTTCGAACACCTGTTCCTGACTGCTATGGACGAAACGACAGTAGAGGAAGTCGAGCTGTATCGTAAACATGGCAGACAGTGGAGTGACAGGTACATTTGAGAGAGAATATCAGTTAATATTACCGCTAGGACGCGTTGCTGCTGGTTTACGTTGCTTTGTCATCATGAACTGTAAAGGCACTATAGCGTAATATCTTTTCAGTGTAGCCTCTTATGGTTTTCGGTTAAAGTTGATACAAAATGCTAACCAACCGGTAGAGCTAAGTAGCGTTAGCATCGCCAGCACTCTGCTAGTGATGGAAGGGGTGTGGATGTCGTGGCCTTGTGGCGTGCTGGAGTTGTTATTGCGTCATCCATTCGTATGTTTTTTAAAATATCATTCAGGACATTAAACAGCCAGTGTCATCACTTTGCTGGTATGTGTGTTGTGTACGTCAATTGCGTCACCCCAACCAAAGCATAGCCAGAGACATGGGCCTGTGGATCATACATATTGATGTCAGACAAGTGTACCGGTACCGTACTATACGAATGTAAAGGAAGCTGGATGGATACTCTGTTAGCCTCTGTAGGCCGATTGACCCCGGCAGCAGCGTGTACCTGTACGGTACCGTACTGTAAGCGCCCTTGAGCCAGGCCTCTTTCTGCTCTGAACTGTTTGTTATTATACTATTGTGCTTACTGCATAGATGCTAAATTACCTAATTGTAACGGTTTGGTTTCTTATATCTCGGCTCACTGATGACAAATGCATGTCTTGATTATGATGCAGAAGGACCTGTCAAGAAAGGTGACATAACACGCACAAAGGTAAGTGGAGCTCAGCGTTTTGTTGTGTGGTTGTTCAATGCTCTTTAGACGGTATGGTCTACTTGGGTTAAAGTAGCATAACCATTTCTTTCCCCACAACTGTCTCAGTGTGAAGGAAAAGAGCTAACAAAAGAAGAGAAGCAGCGGCTACGGAAAGAGAAGAAGCAGCAAAAGAAAAACAAAGACAAGACCGATGACAGCGTTTCGTCGGAAATTGCGAAAGGCAAGAAGCCGGACGCTTCAACTCCACCGCCAGCTACACAACCCCCAACACAGAAAGGTATCTAGCTACCCACCAATACACTATGTTTCACAGACACATAGGCTGTGTCTGTGAAACATACACAGACACATAGGCCTGTCACGGTAACGTTTTTGGTTGGGCGGTTGGGCGATATAGTGTCCCAGAAATAAACTCTATTATTGTCAGAATCATGTCAAACATTTTGTTGCTCTATTGCCACATGACAACATTTGTTCTTCTTGTGGAGCGCTGCCTGTGGGCATGCAGATGAGAGCACAGAAGGCTAACTTTCTTATGTCACTCAGCAACACACATGTAAATACAACAGGCAATATCATTGACATCTGAAAAATGACTGAGGTTAAGTCCATAATCTATTGCACGATAATTATATACTGTAATGTCTGACGATTAACCATACTAATTAAAGTTGATTGTAATACTCGTCTAGTATTTTATCTAAAATGTGATTACAGTATTACAATATAGGATAACTGACAGTAATGTCACTCCTAATACTACAATCCGAATGCTAACCTATAGGCTTTAACACTGTGACTACTTCCCTGAATGCTGCCTATTGCTACTCTTGACCGTTGTCTGCTGTGATTCTTCCAGTAGTGTCCGGCTCCACAGCGCCCCCTATGCCTGTCCCAGAAGCCCCAGGCCCGGCAGACAAGCCTGCTAAGAGCAAGGCTGAGCTGAAGGCTGAGAGGAGAGCCAGGCAAGATGCTGAGAGGGCCTCAAAACAGAAGAAGGGAGACGCAGGTCCACCGGCCACCACCAGCAAGCTCAAGGCAGTCCCCAGCGAGCTACAGCCAGGTACCAACCCCGTCATCGCCCACGAACCCAACAGACATTACACTTGTGTGATACATACTAAATGGATCTAATATAATAGCATGCTTTTTAGGATAGCATCTATCTAAAATCGTTAAGTTAGAATATGAATAAAATATATATTTTTTGAAGATTAGTTTTGTTTGAATTGGTTGTTCAGGATTTCCCTTGCTAGCATAAGAAAAACACTGTTGTTTTGTTAGGCTCAGTGGCTTTCACCCCTATCATGTCAAACCTGTTCTATACAGTACTTACCTTCTATCTTATCATGCAGACAGTTAACTTGCATAAACTGCAAACTGGAGTGTAAATGTGATTCTGGGGGGCATATAACACAATCCAGAAGTGCTTTAACATTTTTAAAACTTCTTTTCTGTATAATAATACTTCTATATTTAACTAATAAGATAATTAATTTCATTAGTGTTAAAGAGGCTCCCAGAACATATCCAAGTGGACAACCCAGAGGTTTTAAAGAAACTGGCCAAGAAGTTGGAAAGGCAACAGGTCAGACACTTTACATTGTCCTTTCACAAACAGTATTTCTTATTAGAAAACAGTGTGCTTCTCCTTTTTACATTCTTACAGTCACAGTGAACTTATGTCCTTGAGGTTGACCTCATAGCTTAGTCGTAGGACCCCCGCATAGTCCTCGCTGCATGTGATTTGTACCTAAAATGTCTTTCAGAAGCCAGGGCACTGCGCTGCTAAAAAGGTAGTAGGCATCCAGGTCTGCGCCCGAAACGTGTGCTGTTCAGTGTTCTGGTCTGTGTTGTGTACTGCTCATAAGTGGTTGTCATGTAGTAACTGTGTATTGTATGAGAAGAATTACTCTGACTTCCAGATGGTAATAACTTCCTATTCCCCTTTATGTATGTATGTGATCTGTGTCGTCCTTCAACAGAGAGCTGATTGCTTTGAGGGGTTTTGGTTGCAGTCCGTGCTAGTAGAAACCTGTAGTACTTTTTAGTAGGGAGAGCTGCAAGGGTGTTGCTATGACTTTCATTAACGTAGCAGTTGTAGGAAAAAAACGAGTACAGCATACCTAGTATTTATACTGAATAGGCTTCTGAATATGCTTAATATTAATTCAGAGCAAGTCTGAAAATCATATCACACCCATTTTGGCTCTCCGAAGAACCATTGTTTTGTATGAATGCATGTTGATTTCAAGGCGTAACAGTTTTTGTTTATTATTCCGAGATTCTTTGCGTTGACCTTTTGAAGTGCAAATACATATAATTGACACCTGAGTGTATGCTTGGTTGTTTATTTCAGATTCCTCTCCGGTCAGATTATGGACACAAGGTCAGTCTGTTCTCTCATCTACACCAATACAGTCGCAAAGCCCCTCTTACGCAGCAGCTGAGGTAAGACATACTCCAGCGTGCTCTCTTATAGTGGATCTATTATACAGTCAAGTAACTGACTCCCAGCACTTAATGTTCATATGCACTATTCTTGACCACTTTTGTTTGTGGCAGCATTCCTTCCACGGTGATTCACCCTGCCATCGTGCGGCTTGGTCTGCAGTATTCCCAGGGCATTGTGGCGGGGTCCAACGCTCGCTCTGTAGCCTTGCTGCATGCCTTCAAGCAGGTATAATCCCATAAACTTGACTAGATGCCTTTGTTGTGCTTCATTTTCTAATTCTGCTGTTTGCTCGTTCCTGCATTTGCAGTGTACCTCATAGAAAACCAGATTGATTTAACAAATGTTTACGTTACAAAATAGAATATGCATATACTTGATATATTATAGGTGATTTATTTTATTTTGTCTCACTTCAGGTCATACGGGACTACATAACTCCACCCAATGAGGAGCTTTCTAGAGACCTTGTGAACAAGCTAAAACCCTACATTAGGTACATATACAGATTGAATGATTAAATGTATTGTATGCAATATAGTTCCACATGCTGTTATGGCTTAGATTGAACCTTTTCAAGTTGAATTAAATCTTGTTTTGCCTTTACAACACGTTAACAATATTTTATGGATGCTTTCGGCCTTTTTGTAATTTTCTTGCAGTTTTCTGAATCAGTGTCGCCCCCTGTCAGCCAGCATGGGCAACGCAATAAAATACATCAAGAAAGAGATCTCCAATATTCCTAGTCAGTGCAAAGAAGAAGAGGTTATTCTCACACCCGACTCTATTCACGATCATTTAGCAGTGATTTTGTCAGGGCTCGTATTCCTCAGCATTGCCTCTACGGCTTTTTAAAAACGCATTCTCCCCCCTCCCCCGCCCCCATCTCTCTGTGCTCAGGCAAAGAGTAAGCTCCAGACATGTATAGACCGCTACGTCGATGAGAAGATCATCCTCGCCGCTAAAGCAATCTCCAAGTACGCCATAGAGAAGATCAGCGACGGCGACGTCATTCTTGTCTATGGATGGTAAGAAGAACGCCACTATCAAGGTGGCGTCGCAGCAGCTACCTGCTAAACGTTTTCCACGCACTCACAGCTGATCCATGTGCACACCCCCTTCCCCCCCTTCCCCGTCAGCTCCTCGCTGGTCAACCACATCCTGTGCGAGGCCTTTGAGAAGAGCAGGAAGTTCCGGGTGGTGGTGGTGGACAGCCGGCCCCGGCTGGAGGGCCGGGAGACCCTGAGGCGGCTGGTGCAGCGGGGCATCAGATGCACCTACGTCCTCATCTCGGCCCTCTCCTACATCCTGCCAGAGGTGAGGCTCCTCTCCTGCTCACCGGAGGGCACGCGCTCCAGCATCATCGGCACTCAAGAACCCTTGTTTGGTCGGGATAGCTTGTCCCATGGCCTGGTTTTATTAAACCTTTATTTTACCAGGAAAGTGTACTCACAAGATAAAAAATCTCTTTTACAGGAGTGTCCTGCTCAAGATGGGCATCAACAATAAAGATAATCACAATACATACCGAAATTTAAACAACAACAGCAACAACAGTGTACCATCCAATGTCACTGAATAACCCAAAAATGCAATTACAAATAAAAAAAAAATAAAAAAATAAAAAAAGTTTTAAAACCATTTGCATCAGGATAGGTTTTCCTGTAATAATTTAATTTTAGCATCAAACACACTCAGTGGTATAAGGTTATTTGAAGGTCAGCTTGACGACCATTCCATGCTGTAGGAGCAGCTACTCTAAAAGCCTTTTCCCCCCATTTCTGTACGTACAGCGGGAACTACATAGACATTTTGTGATCTTAGTCAATATGTTTTAGAACATGTTTTGCTGATAAGATCACCAAGATAGGAAGGTGACATGAAAAGAATAAATTAACAAATACCAATGAACAAGTCCACGTGTCGATAATGAGGGCCAGCCCACTCTATTGTACAGAACACAATTATGAGTGAGTGCCCTACGCACCATGGTAGCCCGTGTCCAAAGAATGCATGTATTGACTGGAAGCATGCGTGTACATTACATCCCTGTAATCTAAGACAGGCATACAAGTACAAGTTTCTTTCTAGCTCCAAAAGAAAAACAAGACTTATTTCTAAAATAACGGCCCAACTTTAACTTCAGCGTTTTGACCAGGTATTGAATATGTGCCTTAAAGGAGAGAGTGTCGTGGGTTTTAATCAAGGACACTCTCTCCTTTAAGGCACAAGTATTTGTATATAGGTACAAATGTACATTTTGTGTTTTTCTGTGGTTAGTTTTTGCTTGAATTTTGTGTCCTTAGGTTTTCTGAAATGAGCTTGAAAATGTAATTTATTATTTGTATTTTTATTATTATTATTATTATTATTAATAATAATAATAATAATAATTAATAATTAATAAGTAGCAGGTCCAGATGGCAGCCTACCTTACACCAAACAGGGCTGAAAGGTGTGTTGAATCTGATGCTTGTCTAGCTAAAGTGCTGGTTCCATTTACGGAGGCACATTCCACATATTAGAGGTGAAGTCAGCGATGCTGGAGAAAGATTGTTGAAATGTGAACTCTTTTTTCAACTCCAAATTGGCCAGGCGTTGCCAAGGGTGTGATAGTGTGTGGCACGGTCTCTGTTTGCGTTTCCACTCACTGAGTCAGGGATACGTCAGACGGAAAGCTAGCGGACCGTGATGTGAAATTAGCTGAATTCGACAAAAAATTGTTTTGGCTTACAATCGATGGCTCTGCTTTTTCCCTGAATCCAATTCACGTGTTTTGGTGCTGCCGCGCAACATGCGGTGTGGACGTAGGCATGGGCGTGACAAGTCCTTCGAGCAGCGGGCAAAAGCTCAACCACCGTGAATTACCGCTCGCTGCTCAAGTGACAACATGCCATGCATGCAATAGAACCAAAGGCGTGGGGAATTGCAGCTTTGGACAACAATGGAGGAGATGCAGTTGTCAGTGCAAAAGATGGGTCACGAGTTGGTCACTGTGAAACGATGTTGACGCCATGCACCTACCGTCTCCTCAGCGCTCTTCATCGTTCTATATCGGTTAGCCACCATAATGCTGTAGCTAGAACACATGGATACAAATCCACCTCTTTTGCACTTTCCTTAGCTGTTATGTGTACGTGTTTTAAAATGAGTTGTGTGCAGCATTTTACATGGTTAATATAACTAAGATGCCCTTTACGCATACTTGTAATCCTCTATCCTACTGATGCCACACCCAATAATAACATGCTACCTGTCGTAGTCATTGTCTTTATGCTAGCTAGCCACATGTTGCTCCTGTGTAGTTGGTCCCACCCTTATTCTCTGTCTCCTTTCACAGGTATCCAAAGTGTTCCTGGGAGCTCATGCCCTGTTGGCCAATGGTTATGTGATGTCCCGCGTGGGGACGTCGCAGGTCGCTCTGGTGGCCAAAGCCTATAACGTGCCTGTGCTGGTGTGCTGTGAGACCTACAAGTTCTGCGAGAGGGTCCAGACCGACTCCTTTGTGTCCAATGAATTAGGTACAATAAAAATTATGTGTATTTAGTTGTTTTCTTTTACAATATGTTAACAGTTTTACCCTGAGAACAAAAGGTAAGCCGTTATCAAAGTGTCTTTTAAAATGAATAACAGACAAGTGCAACAACTGGTGCTATCGGAATCATCTAGTAGCGCATGGTGAATAATGGATCAGGACCATCTTTGTCTCCGCTCAGATGATCCCGATGACCTCATTGTGACCCGGAAGGGGAAGACGCAGCTGCAGCATTGGCAGGAAGTGCCTTCGCTGGGCCTGCTCAACCTGGTCTACGACGTGACGCCACCAGACTTCGTGGACCTGGTCATCACGGATCTGGGGATGATCCCATGCACCTCGGTGCCAGTCGTACTGCGGGTCAAAAACGTGGACCAGTGATCTTGCGCCGGTCCAAACCGCCATGCAGGCGTCTTGATGGAGGAGTGTGTGTTTGTGTGTGCGTGAATGCATGCACACAACATGTTGTGCTTTTGGCATGTAATAAATATCTGAAATAGCATCTGCTTTTTAGATGGAGTCCATGTGTACTTTGTCTATGAACTGAAACCTTACAGGCATTTTGTTAAACATGAGACAAGCCAATCTTAGTTTAGTAAAAATTCATTCTAGAAGTTACAAGTGTTCAGAATGCTATTCTTTAATGTCAGATCAATGAATTATGTGCTAAATGTCGTTCTGCTAATATATGCCTAATATTGAAATTGTTGGGTTTATTTTCATATGCAAAGTTGTTTCCCCATATTCCATGTCTTTTAATGCTATGTCACAACTAGTCTCAGCCTCTTCTAATAGCCATTAGCACTATATCACATAAGCAACCCTGCTGAATGTAGACTGACTCTGAGACAATGCCACAACCACAGAAAGAATATAGGCCTTTAAGAGACCTTTCTTTATAAGCAATTGCTTGAAAATGGGAAACAAGCATGTCTTGTTGGAATACTCATTTATTCACAACTGGCAAACATGGTGTGCAAATGATAAACAAAACAAACAGGTGGTTGCTCACTATTCACCAGTGGCATGTGGCTATTCATATTGAAAGGCATGTCCCACATGCAGTGAGTTATTGCTCCAATCTACTAAAAATGTATGCTACATGAAGTGTACATGTAAACACTGGTTATCAAATGTACATGTAAACACAAGTTATCAAATAATGTATAACCACAGTAGTAGAATATGTTCATTAAGGATAAAAAACACAAACTATTTAAAAGTAATTAAAAGCAGTCAGTTACAGTAGACCTACATCTATTTTTTTTCTTTTATAAATCTGCATGCAGTTGTACAAGTTTAAAAACAAACTATGTTTTAAACATTTTCCCTAAAGGGTGCTGCTATGCGAACTTAAAACAATTAAAATGGGTCTGAGTCGAAGTTAGACCTTGTGTAAACAATATTTTAAAATTTGTCAGAAAACAATGTCTGGTACAGTAGATTAATGCCAAAAAGACCTCAGCCTAACTTGACCTTGCGTCGCTGGGTAGACCTACATCTATTTTTTTTCTTTTATAAATCTGCATGCAGTTGTACAAGTTTAAAAAAAAAAAAAAATGTTTTAAACATTTTCCCTAAAGGGTGCTGCTATGCAAACTTAAAACAATTAAAATTGGTCTTGAGTCGAAGTTAGACCTTGTGTAAACAATATTTTAAAATTTGTCAGAAAACAATGTCTGGTACAGTAGATTAATGCCAAAAAGACCTCAGCCTGACTTGACCTTGCGTCGCTGGGTGACCCACAGCAACAAAGCCATCACAACAGTTGCTGCAGCAAGAGGCCCAAACACTTGGAACACTGGAAATTCCCCCTGTTAAGTACATATGTACAACAATATGACAAATTACAATTATGGTATCACCAAAGCCAAAATAGCACGGCATTTTAAAATGATAATTACATATATACTGTACAGTGTGCATATTCTTGCTCACTGACCTTACGTAGACATTTATATCCATGGTGGTTGTCAGCACAGTTGCACTCATAAAAGCCAGGGCCGTATGGGGCACAAAGGGAGTTCTCTGGACAGTTTAAAGCTGTAAAACATCAGCAAGTAAGGCACTATCAGATCTAGTCAAATATGCCATACAGCGTAGTTATGCCTATGTAAAACAAAACAAACATAGCTGGTTAAAGCAAAGAAATAACTGGTTGATAACACACTTACACATTTGTCCAGTTTGGTTGCACAGGCTCTTTTGACCTTGGCAAAAATGATTTCCCTCTTTTAACTCCACCTTATCCCAACATGCATTACCACCGGGACAGTCAACATTTGAAGGCAATATCCTACAAAAAGGAAAAGAGTTAATGAATGACATGTTCATTTAACTTAACACACCATACTGTATCTTATTACTTACAAGTAGTTTAAGTCAGTAAATCCTTGAAACACCAAGTCAGTTATGTTGATAATGGGGTTAAGGGAAAGGTCCCTGTAATGGAAAAATATGAATTTTAAGTGTTCAAACAAAGGTAGGCTAAATCACAATATAAGCACTATATGCTACTGTGTACAATTGCATGCATGCATACAGTACATACATTATTATTGCGGTCCATGCTTCCTGAAGATGCGCCACATGACTTAAAGAACAATTTGATAGGTCCAACCTGAATACAAATATAACAAACAATAATAAAGAATACATAAATAAATAAATGACAGAGTCAAAAGTTAAAACATTACTTTAAAGATATGTGCAGACACGCTGCATAATTGCCAAATATAGAAGAACAGTCTATTTTAAGGCTATAGGTCAGAGAAAAAGCCTGGCCTGAGTAACAAAAATTACATTGGCTTTATAAAGAAAACTACTAAGTATTGTGTAGTAATTCACTTAAATATACTGCAACACAGTATTTTTACATTTACTCAAGCCTATGGTATACCTGGCTGATAGGCTACAACCAGTCAGTCTCACACTGATATCAGGGGATACCCAACAGAGTACATTTCTATGCATGTTACTGGGTAAAATAACCCCACATTACTCAGTAGTAGCCTACAGCCAGTTTTCATTAATTCTGTCAGACCTACCCAATGACGTATTCTATATTGCTGTCGTTGGCAGTTTTCAAGCAGCAGCGTCTGTCTATCCGGCCTGGGTGTTCAGTGCAAAACCTGTCCACAGCAGTACCGTTTCTGATACTCCCGTTACAATGTTTACATACCTTCAACAAATAATATAGATAAAGCATAAAGCTTCATTTACAGAATTGTATTTCAGTGAATACCAGCCTATAGTAATCATCCATACCTGCAGGTTAGTCAGTTGATAGCTGTCGTAAAAAAATAAAGAAATTATTAAAATAACCATAAATGGTCTCAGCTGGTAACAGCCAGCTTTCATTTTAATCCGCGTTAGTCACATGATCATGATACTGCGGGCTGCTCTTGTCAAGACGCGGAACATATTGTTATTGATCCTCAATAACAGTAGCGTACGGTTAGCAGCTTGATCCTCCTCCGGGTAAATGTTTGGTCGTTATAAAATAGACTAAATAAGACAACCTCGCGATTGATTTATCATACGAGTAATTGACAGTATCTGAATTGTACATTCGTTCTATTTCACTGGTGCTACTCCGATTTATCGAGGGAGTCGCATGGGCGAGAATGGAGGAGTAAACATTGGATTTATGATGTTTGGCCGCAAAGGTAGCGCTCAAGCACTCCGTTTGGCGTATCAATTACGCATGCACACAATTGGCGAATATATAAATAACATTAAGAGTTAAATATACAATATATTTTCGTCGTATTTGTAGTACACGTTATTTGTAGAACATGTAGAAGTGTAGAGGAAATGTAGCGGAAACATGTATTAGTAGCTACGAAATAACAATTTGCAGTACAGTAACATACGTACGGGGCGATGTAGAGACCAAATTAAACACTGTATGTTTTCCACACATTTAGTCTACAGTGGATATACAATTTCAAATCTAATATTTACATGGCTAGTATAAATATAATAATAATAATTTGTAAAACGGATAAATACACTTAGACAAATAAATATTTACTGACATGTAATTACTTTAGGTACTAGCGCATGCTGTCATACTGGTAATACCATTACGTGGACGGCAAACAGTATTCTGGTGCTAAATTCTGGTAATATAATAAAAAGAAAGTCTGTATAATTATAGTCTATATTAAACGTTGACGTATGTAGGTAAAAATGTGCCACCGATGCATATTTTATCACATTAATTATAACATACATTACCCCCATGGATCAACACAATGGTTTGATCCGTGAGGTTGTTGCATTGCTCGAGTCGACCAGTGGCTCGGCCAGATACATATCGAATACATTATGGTATCGTGGCAGAATTTTAGCTGCGTTTTCTCGATTTGTATCTTATTTCATTTAAGTGATCGATCCAACCGCGTGCACGTTTTATTTAGGCGTTGTAGGCTATAAATGCAAAACTATAACACGTTTGATAGTTTTCGCCACAACCGCTCATCGTCGGATCTACGCGGGGGATTTGCAGGAGGGGAAAAAAACATTTCCATTTTAAAGTTCGTCTGTCTGATTACGCAAGTAAATAGAAAATTGACTAGTGTGAGTCTGCATGCCCTGGGGACCAGGTTCTGTAATACATGTTTGTAACTTGCCACTAATCGTTTGTAGAGGAAAACCAAGACATTATCCTAACTATGAAGGTATAATCACTTACATTTGCAACATGGCTGCTACAAGGAAGGTAGTGAGAAAAGTTTAGGACTGACGTGGGAGAAGTTTAATTCGAATGCTGGCACATGAGTACCGTAGTTGCCTAATACAAACCTTCAACACGCCACCACTGACTCCCTACAGTACGTGTCGTGCACCCACTAGATTTAGCAAATGAGAGCGCACCTTTTCTGTAGTCAACACCGACAGTCACTGCAGTGGACTTTCTAAGAAATTGCAGTGTAAGCAAGCAGCCTCTTCCTGATTAAAAATGCATTTTTCCATTCCTGAAACGGAGACTTGTTCGGGTGAAAACGGATCAACATATGTGGTGAGCATAATTAAGTTTGTTCAATTGATGGTAACGTCAGTGGGATACAGTAGCTTTGCTACAATTTTAATATATTTTGTCTTGTCCCCTTAAGGATCAATTAATTAATCACAATTATATACATAACATGCATAACATAACCGTATTAATGTTTTCAATATGAAGGTGCAGCTATAACGTTGTGTAATACTTAAAAGCAATGGGAGTAGTAGGCAATAGGGCAGTTCATGGAAGTAGACATACATAGGCCTACTGTACATTAAGCATACCGTTAGTTATTTCATGACCGGGTCACCGTAGGTCTCAGGTGTACAATGGGTGCTAAAGACTATATCTAAGCCTGTGGGTGGTCCAAGTGTTGATGTGAAAGTTCTTTACCTCAGGCACAACAATGCACTTTTTGTTTTAAGGGTTGTTTGAGATGGCAATCAAATTAAGGCAAACATAAATTCACATCCTAGTTACACTGCCACCTCGTCTACAGTATTGCAAGGTGACTCCATAGTAGTTATATGATTATTATGGCTATTGCTTATTAATAAGGTATATCTGCAGTTGGTCACATTCAGATAGTGATTGTGGTTTACCTGCAGCCTTTGTGGATTAGATTAGTGACACATTAAACACATTTAGTACACATTTAGATGCATGCAAGGATAAGAGGCATACTTTGATATTCTCTATTCAGAAGGTATTACATACACAATTATTTTCTGATTTAGATGCCACATTTGTATGGTGAAATGATTCTTCCACAAACTTTTTATTTGGGGGGGGGGGGGGGGGGGGGGGGGGGGGGGGGGGGGGGGG
>JAODUK010000017.1:2241651-2254780 GCA_027564635.1 Typhlichthys eigenmanni
CCCCCCCCCCCCCCCCCCCCCCCCTTCGAATTAGCCTACATATTATCACATCCTGATTCCATGTGCTCAAAAGTGACAAAGTGAAGCCCTTTGACAGCTGTTTGCACATTGTGCTCCTTCAAGGAAGCTCCAGGGCCTGGTAATAATTGGACCATTATTTGCTTGTTAATAATGTCTGTCTGAATGAGTGACTGACTGAATTGTGTCATTTAAGCAGTATCTGTTGAGAGAGATGCAGTACTATTTTGTCTTTCAACTGCCTTTGACTGTGACTAGGGCAGTCAGGCCAACAGGACAAGCCAACAGGAATGGACTTGTCTTATTTGAATGTGCTTAAGTTTGCACTGGCTCTTTAGAATAACAAGGACAACAGCAAATCCTGTATGGTGCAATTTAAGCGTAAACTATGTCTATTGCATGCTGTTCCTGAGCAGTTGTAGATTGTGTGTACTGTACTCTGTTGTATTACAGTATCTGTCTTTTGTTGAATGTAGGACTCAGAAGATACTATACTTTAATTCATGGCGGCTCTCTCTGGGGAGGGCTATGGCTAGTTTAATCTTAGATTATTTTAAAGCCACATTTTTGTGGGACCTTTTTGTTTTAGGCGAAATGTCTCAGGTATTCAGAACCATGTGATTATACCTATATGCCAGTAATTGTTTTGTTTCTGCTGGGGCTTGTGCTCTACATTTCTGTATTTGTTCATCTAATTTAATAGTCATATACTGTAGCAGGAAAGGTTATTCTGATACTTATCATTACAGAACAATCACTGATTGTAACTTCTTCATTCTTTTGTTGCATTTAGTTGTTTGACTCAATTTCAACAATTAAATGTATGACACTGTTCAAATACAGTCTCATAAAAAAAACAAACAAACAGGCTTTCCCAGATGATATACAGCATGTTGAAGTAGGAATGAAAATAGATTAAATTGCTGACAGGGTCTTTGACATTCAAACAGGAAATCTCTCTCCAGTCAACATCCACTTCCTCTCATGGTGTTCTAACTTGTTCTTCATAGACCTTTGATAAAGCACTTTAGGTCAAGTTAAGGACAGCGTGTCGATTATTCTTTCCTCTTTTAGGCAAATGTACATATACCTGTTTACTACTTGTTTTCAGTGTTGCTACTGTAAGTGGCAGTGTGTTATTCCATTAGCCATTTGATACCAAAACATCCCTTTGCCTTATCAGTTTATCATTTACCTTATGGTTGGTCTGTGTCTTAGCGTTGTGTTTGTCACTACTTTTAATTTATGAGCTGTTGAGTGGTAACCGGTGTTGACAAATGTCAAAATACTCAGCTCTAATATTAAAATGAAAGCAATCACCTAGAATTTTCTAGAGAATGTCTGGCTTAATGGGGGGAAATGTAACTTTCCTACAGTATAGAAAATTATGTTTCTTGGCATATAGCACAGTTATGTGGCTTTTGGGAGACTACAACTAGCCTACTTAAGCTAGAATGCCTATAAAAGTTGTAATGTGTGAACAATGCCACCCATAGTTTTTAATGTGCCTAACCTCTCTTTAGCCACCCACCTTATAGCCACGATAAACAAATATTGACCATTAGTTTGCCCATGCGTCTGCCGCGGTGTAGAGTGAAGTAATGACAATTTGTTTAGACTGGGTTTTCCAATAACGACATGATTTCCAGTCAGAGCTGCTGTTGGTTATTGTGCATGATGTAGTTTTACGTTTTCAAAGAACTTACTGTCATCCTTGAATCCAGATTTGGCTGACTGTCGCACTTGTCCATACTACGGTCAGTCTGTTGCATATTTTGTCACACACATTGCTTTGTAAGTATGCATGTCTATGGCTTAGTTAAGGAGAATTTAGAGGCATGTGATAATTGCTTGGAGCTGATAAGGCCACGTAGTCTTGATGTTTTCTGTTCTGTGTACGTGTGCCTAATGAACAGGCTTTTAAAAGTGTAGTTTTGCATCAACCATTTACAACGTCTCAGCAGAGATGTACTGGAGCGTTCCACCTCCCTGTTTATAAGTTGGTCTGCCATTTGTCCCACAGGCCTACAACATCCATGTAAATGGTGTCCTGCACTGTCGGGTGCGCTATAGCCAATTACTTGGTCTCCATGAACAGGTGAGAAATATTTAAAATAACTCCTCTTTATTTTTTGTGTTTGACTCCACAGTATTTGGAGGTACTGGTGTAGCACAGTTTTGCTTGTGATAAGCCTGGTGTTAGCCTGGCTAATACAACATGCCCCCATCACTTAACATTCAGTGCTTCAAAATGTGTCTATTAACTGCAAATGTTGATTTGGGGAATTATTACTTTAAAAAGTAACAGTGGCAGTAAAAACAGTATTTCACACTATGATTATTAACTTTTCAATAAATCTGCGGTTTACGTGGGTGCCGAACCGTGAGTGATGATCCGTATGGATCACGGATCATCAACTACGATCTATAATTAATTTCCTTAGCAAGCAGAATGCGTTGATTACAAGCTAGGTGTTTGTAGACCTGGGAAATTGTAGCCTACGTTATTTTTGGGAAGTGCCCTTGCCTAAATAAGATTAATGGATCTAATTATTTTCCCCTATAAGAAGGCCTATTAATGGTGAAAAATGTACCGGTATGGTATTTTGCATATTTGCCTCTACCACAGTCGGTGATTTCCTCTTATTACAAATCTAGGCCTATTCATTCTGTCAAAGGCACAGATTCTTACTGGATACGTTTGCTGTTAATTACTAGACTGTTAGTCAAAGTACGTGTTTTGCTGCCTACGAACTGACACTCTAGCACATAAAGCATATTTATTGAACCTGATGTTACTATAGCAACTTAACTTAGTACGAGCACAGTTACATATGTCCGTCTGTATCAGTTTTACAGTTTGACGTGTAGCCTATAACCCGTTAGCCTCGCCAGACCATACTGATCTCACAAGCTTCAGTTTGACTTTACTGCTAGAATCAGTCTGGAGAGCTTGGGTATTGAGGTGATTCAGGCCGGTTAAGATAGCGTGTTGTCAATCAGTGTCGTAGTTTCGCTACAGGTGTGGTTTAGGTGTGACGTAGGCGACTTAAAAACAACTGGAGTCGAAAATGCCTTTAGATAATACAATAGCATTGTGTTTATTGGAATTTATTAGAAGAGCAAAGGCTTTTCTCAATGGAAAATATGTTTTCACTCTTCTTCTGACTTTCATATCGCGTGAGTGGATAACAACAGACTGCTGGTTCACATGCAAAGTATTTTTTTGAAAGCGTCTGTCCTCTTGAAGCCGTTTCAATGGACAGCTCCCCAGATGGATGTGTCTAACAGACACAGATGACCAGTAATAAATAGCTGACTTTAATATTGGCACAACAGTTTTTTTACCTGCAAACAAAGACCTCAAAGTATCTGAAATGTATGTCAAAAGATCAATTTATTTGATGCGAGCAGTAACGACACACAACTAGATCTATAGCGCTGTAATGAGATTAATAGCCGGGTCACAGTCTAAATGTATGACATGTATTGTGACATATAACATATCCCTAAAGAGGCGTGCAATCCCCCCTGGTCAGATATGAATAAATAATAACGAAAAGGGCAAACTTTAATTTGATTTAAAGAGTATGTTACCCTGTCTGACCGCTGCTGTTGCTTAGCAACAAGGGTGGGGAAGATGTTCAGAATAACACTGAATTGTTGTGGTGTTCAAAATATCACAGGTCACTTGCTACACCTAGGAATTAAAACTATGGAAATAAAGGGGATATATTGAATCTGAATTCTGTTAAACTAAGGCTAAAGATCAGCAGATAGAAGATAGTAAAAAAAAAAAAAAAAGTATCCTATGGGGCATTTAAATAGAAGCAGTCAAAAAAATGTTGTGCTTTGACACATCTCTCTCGTGTCTCTGGCTGATACATCTGGTTTCTATGTGTGAGAAATGCTGGCTCTAGCTCATTGGAAATACCAGTATGTTCAGGTGAAACGTACCCCTCATTCTCGTCAATACACACAGTGGCTTATCTCTGTGGTGCACAAATGCTAGGTGTTCTTTGGCGCAAAAAAGACAAAATGCTTATATTTTTATTTATTTATGCCATTTGATTCCAGTTTTAGTTACTATAGGCCTAGTTTATAACTATTTGTAATTAGGCCTATGCAAAGTCACTTTTAGTGGAAATAAAATTAGTCAAGCAGGCTTGAAGACAAAGTAATCTTGGAAAGACTAGACACTAAGCATTACACATGTGTCAGTGTGCTACACATGGAAACGAAACTTAAAATAAACCTGTTAGTCATCTTAAACTGCATGAATGTGCCTCTTGAGAAAAGTGGCCTTGGAAATGTACAGTGCCCTCCACAATTCTTGTTACTCCTGTTAAAGAGGACTATAAAAGGGCTAACAAATGTTTAGCTTTTGCTTTTGTTGAATTTGTTTAATGTCACACTGGAAATAATGTGCAGCAGCCAACCTTTACTTGAAGTAAATGTATTCTGAGGAAAAAAAAAAAAAATCTCTCAAAAGAAATGTGAAGAATCTATGAGCATTCCTCTACACAGAATCTCTCTATATCATCAAGGGTCTTGGTCTTCTCTTAAGGGCTTTTCACACGGGGAAGCAGCATCTCGCTCTCCGTGCCACACTCTCCCACCCGCCTCTCATGTGAAAGGCAAGTCTCCTGTCCAGAGTCAAGGAAGCAATGTGTCTCGTTTTGAGACACGTGTCTCACATTTGAGACACATTTTTGAGCAACGATTCGGTTCATATCGCGTTTCTATTTTTTTATTTTTTTTAGTGGTATACTGTAATCTTTTATATAATTGTTTTTGGCCTTAATTACATTCATTCTGTACAGGACTGTCGCAGTGAAGAAAATGTACATGCACTTAACTTTCCCCCTTTTGCGTCATTAGATAAAGAAGGAGTATGGGAACAATGTGGTGCCCACCTTCCCGCCAAAGAAGATCTTCACTCTGACTCCTGCAGAGGTGGAACAGCGCAGAGAGCAGCTGGAGAAATACATGCAAGCCGGTAAGTTATTTATATATTAGACTTAAACAGATGGCTCCTACTGAAAGAAAATGGGTATGCTCGTTTTAATTCGGTTTCAATTTATGACACAGGAATTGCGATATAAATGGATGGATGGCATAACCCTGGCAGGTCTTTGCATATGTTAATTTCAATGTTGCCCTTTTGGAAATACAATTGGCTGAATTGCTACTCTCCCCATTGACTGTTGAACGTGGCAGAAATTGCTCTCTTCAGGCTACATGAAAGCTTTGAGTGTCTGACTGGGTGTGCTGCTGTTGCTGCTGAGCATGCTGAGACTAGACTCCAAAGATCTGCTGACACGCCAGAAAATAATGTCCTTCCTTCCAGCTCAGAAACAGTTCTCTGAATCATCACAGCAGCATCAATAACTAATCTATCTGCATTCAAACTAACTAGCAGAAATGGCAACTAAGATGTTTGGTGTGCTCCTTTACTGTGGAATGACTAAGCTTTTGTGTGTGTAGTTGCCTTATGTCAATGACATCGTGGCTCTGTTTGAAGAATGGCGGTGGACTTATTTTAATGAAAGTGTTCATCTTAGTATTTGTCTATTTCCATGCATCTTCATCTGTTATATTGTTTTGGAAAATTTATCTCATTTCTATTTAGTAACTTTCTGAGGTTCTGGCTTATTTCATGAAGCTTGTTAGGTCAAAGGTGAAATTTTGTAGCTGCAGTGAAACTGTCAGTAATGCTGTGAGTTTGGTTTAATCCACTGGAGCCTCAGCAGTTAACAGAACAGGAAAGCATCGTTGTAGTTCATGTATACTTCTAGTGTACACACTCATACACACTATGAGGATGGGCTGGGTGTAGTTACATCATGACTTTTAACATGTTTATGGAGAATTAACCACCTAATACAGTCTGCTCTGTGGGGGAGTGCTCATTGAGCTAGGAATATAATAAACAAATTAATGAATGCAATTTTCTTTATGTAGCTATTTGCAAAAATGTGTATATTCTAGAATTGAGTCTGTATTAAAGTTCTCTAGGTGGGGGGACATCTGCTAATACAGTCCTGCAGATAGTAGCCTACGTCAACGCCTAAATTCACCACCCGATACATTTAAATGTGCTATTTTACAACTACATTATAAAATGCACCCTCCCAAAAGTTTCCACTACACTTAAAGTTGAAAGTTGAAACATGTAATCCAATCATGTACTCTTGTCAACCTTGAAACAACCACAAAAAGATGTAATGTATTTGTGTAACCATTTTGATTTGGTTTTCAAGAAGAGGTCCCGCTAGATTAGAAAATGTAATACGTTTTTTGCGAAGGGGACTAAAGAGAAAAAGAGTAAAGCAGGCAGTGGCACTTTAGAGATTTAATAATTTACCAAGTCAGCAGACCTATGTTACAAAAAGTCTTATATAAATATAATTATAATTATAGTTATATAATTTACAATACTGTATAACTTAAACCAGGGCAATAGATCAGTTAATGTTTCTCTAATGGACTGCACTGCTTTTTTTGTTTAAGTTGTGATACATTCGCTCAAAGGGATTGTGAAGAGGTAAATAGCATATATTAAGGTGATTAGCATTATATGTTAAATTAATATAATACCTCACTGTGATGCATTATAATGGTTCATTTAGTACAAGGAAATGGTTCTGCCAAGAAAGAGTTTACCTATACGTGATGTCCACCAATAGTAGTGCTTAGTCTTCTATCCACCATTATTTGTGCCTGACTTCAAATGCGTTGTTAACTTAATTTGTCATAATTTTTGTGTTTGATTCATGCTGAAAAATCCAGGTAAAATTGTCAACAGGAGAAATCATGTTGAAAGCTATTACATTTTATGTACCACAATAATTATTGAGGCATATCACTAATGCATAACCTACGTATGTTGTGAAAAAACTTGCGTAATACATTTTTACTAACCATTGACCTGTTTAACTATTTTAATGTTATATTTTGTACAGTGCGCCAGGATCCATTATTGGGAGCCAGCGAGTTGTTCAATAGCTTCCTCAGAAAAGCCCAACAGGTTGGTACTGTAGCTGGTGAGCTCTTAGAACATAGTTACTGTACTCTTTAAAGTATAACTGAACCCCAGCTCTGAACCTGACTCGATCCACTGCACAATTTTGAAAAATGCAAATATTATTTAAAAACTTATAAAAACGTGACTTTTGTCAATATTAACACCAGCATTGACGTTCGTTTGTTTACAGCTCAAGAAACACTATGCAGAGTGCAGTTACACTTTAAGCAGTGCAGTATGGTTTCTGTACTGGTCTGAGTAATGGTGTTATCATCTTCTTCTTAAGCAATAGACAACAAACGGGATGGGGACTGTGTGGCGTTAGCTCACTGGGGAATGTTTAGAAATATGAGTCTGAATTAGACTCACAAGGAAACACTCTTTCCACACTTTGGTGAAAGTTACTGTAGCAACAGAGTCACACACCCTGTGTGGGAGTTAGGGGGGTGGGGCTCTCTTTAAAGCATGCTGACATAATGCTACTTAAATGTAAGAGGTTTTCAGTAAGCTCACTGTATCAACAGGACCTCTCCTGCTTGTGCAAATTCCAAAACATGCCATGTTACATCACCATGTGTTATCAGCTGTGTGTGAGCCATGTCGTCTGCCAGAGGCTGTTTATTAGGCAGGCGCCTCGGTAACGCCTCACACGTGCTACCATTTCTGACATGGCCAGAACCCCAATGGAGGTTCTTTGGTTCCCAGAGGCTTTGAATATGCTGCTGGAGCACATTATTAAGCGCTCCAGCCCTTTACGACTGTCCACCTTTTTTAGAGGACATGCTATTCATCTATTCCCCATTGGTTTGCCATTCGAGGCCAGCAGGTGCAGAGTAGGCCATGGCAAAAGCACCTGGTGGCTAACGTTCATCTTGACACCTTGGCATGCAGTTTGTGTCCCGCTGTGACAGGCTATGGAGGATTTGACATGATGTAGTAGTAGTAGGCCTATAGGAGACTCTCCCGCATTGCCATTACATATTCCTCATCTGTATTCAAGATCTATTGTTGTCTACAAAAACCGACACACTCCCAGAGCACCGGTTATTCTTCCTCAGATCACTGTTTGTTGTTTTAAAACAGGTGGGGGTAGATGTGAGCCTATGAGCCCTCTAGGGGGCAGAGTAGAGAGGACTGCAGTACATGCATGTGCTGTCATGTGTGTACTCCTTTTTTACGTTTGGTGAACACAGAGAGAAGTGCTAATAAACTAGTAAGTTGTATTTTAGCCACGGTGTACCTGTTTTATGGAACAGTCTGCCAGACTATTTAAGAGATGCAGATAATATTTAAATTTTCAAAATATATATTTAAACATATCTTTTTAGCCTGGCCTTTGTTGATTTGCCCTGATTTTATGTAGATATCATAATACTTTGTTTTACTGTTAAAACAATTAAGAGTTACTGTATATTCATAGGTTATATGTTTAAATTGTGCATGTCTTTGTATTTTATTTGATACATTTTCAATTTGTATTATATTATTAAACTGTCTAGTTATTAATTGTTAAATTACTTTAAAATAAAAACATTTTTAGGAAATATGCTATACAGTTTGATTGATTTGATTTAGTTAAACTGCATCCAGGTAACTAATTATCATATTGGATTAGCAATACATTAGATTTTGTATTGTATTTTTTATTAACCAGTGTATAAAGTTGCCTTTAAAGTTGCAAAGTTATTGTGTGTTCGTGTCATTATGTAACACAGTTTTCCAAGCTTGAATCTGAGTGAATGTTTACACATGGAATAGTATAATGATATTATTTTGACAGTTGCACTCATTTGAGGCTTGTTATTGTGCAAACAGATTACATCTGGCTTGTGTCTTTACCTTTTAGGAGCTCGTCTTATAGGAAGCACGGGCTGCATTTTCTCATGAAGCTGACAACTGTGTTTTGTGTTGCTCCTGCAGGAGACCCAGCAGATCCCCACAGAAGAGGTGGCTCTCGATATCTGCCTGGCCAATGGCCAGAAGGTCACAGTCAACATCTTGACCTCAGACCAGACAGAGGACGTCCTTGAGGTTTGTACAGAGGTGTTCCCTCCTAAAACCACTGATTTCTGTTCTGAGCATTATCGCACTATATCACACCTTATCGGGATTCCTTCTCTATAGGCATTTGAATCTGTTTTGGTTTTAACGTGGCCCACCAGATGCCAGCATGTCCTTGAGGCGATATGTAATAAGGCACCACCAAATTGTGATAGAACCTTTACAACACTGTAGCATTTGATGCACAATAGATCTGGATTATTTAGTTTCTCCTGTCCATTATAAAACTAGAATAAAAATAATTTTAGAAGTTCTCAAAATTCCAAAATGAGGGGAGTTGCGCTATTTAAAATGCAGTCAAAACATTTTATTTTTTACCGGTTTCCAATATAATAACTTAATTATTTACTCAAAAGGAAGAACTAAATGGTACCTAATACATACTCTGCCATGTACTCATTAGCTAGCAGGCTAAGCTGTACCATGTCATGTGTTTTCACAATAAACCTAAACTGGTTCTCTACTTCCCATTCTGAATATACAGTATAGTACAGTATTAATTATTTAAATGTAAATCATTCTTTTAGAATGAGTAATTACTTAAAAGTTTGAGTTTAAGTTAGTAATTTCAGTACACTAAACATACAACAGAGTAGTTGCAGTTTTGTTTTTCAGGTTTACTGTATATTATGTATTTACTTGCAGTATTGATTTCAGACCCATGTTCTCTTATCTGTCCTTGATTAAATTGGAGTCGAATCTTCTTAGAGTCGGAAAATTAGATTAAATTGTCTGGAAATAATTGATACTGTATCTTTGCACAGGCTGTTGGATCTAAGCTTGACCTTCCAGACGACCTGGTTGGTTACTTCAGCCTCTTCCTTGTCCGGGAAGGCGTGGATGGAGGTTTAACATGTAAGTGTGGACTGTGACTGCGAATGAATGCCTGTCTGTTTAGTTCAGTCAAAAACAGCAATCGAGGCCTATAGCAGGCTGGTTTACATTTCAGGCTAGGAAGTGTAATTCATAAATTTTCACAAAGCTAACTGGCTTGAAGCATCCAAAAAATGCAAATTTTCCAGTCTAGTTTCAGACTTGGATAAATTACATCCGCTGCTGTTCTTCCACAGTCCCAGTGGTGCTCCATTCTTTTTCTACTGCCAAATGCTCTTCTACACCTCCTACCAGATCCTGTCATTCCCAGCAGGGGGTGGAGAGGGAAAACATACCATCTGAATCTGATAGAAGATAAAAAGCACAATATGATGCGATTGTGAACCAGCATGTTGTATAATACTGAAGGCTTCTTAACCAGGGAAAAACAACAACAACAACAACATTGAACAAATTCTTCTGGCAAACTAAAGTGTTTAAGTCTGATTGTAGTTTTAGAAAGTATAAGAAATCAAGTGTCCTCTCCCAAAAATTTGTGTTAGCACTTACCTTTTCTTTCAGATTCGCAGACACACACCAAATTATAATATGCTCTCTTCCATGTACACCCTGCACATATGGAGTTGTCGTCCGATTGTTGTACCGTTATCCAAGCATCCTTGGGATCCTAATATATTCTAGCTGTTGTTTCTTCCCTCCCCGTCTTTGCCTCTGTCAGTCGTGCGGAAGCTTCAGGAGTTTGAGCTACCATACGTTTCTATCACCAGCCTGCGGAGCTCAGAGTTTCACATACTCTTGCGAAAAAGGTACGAACCGCCCACCCACCCAACTTCACATTTCTCTTTTGCAAAGGCAGTACATTGCCTACAGTGCCTACAGTGTTCAACGATGTGTGTGTGTGTGCATGTAAGGTGTTATTTACAGTATTTTGGCTCTCAATGATAATTTCACTAGCTGGGTGTGATGACTTTCGTCTAACACTTAAATGAAGCCTTTTGACACGTGAGTCCAAACAAAGATGTTTGATATTGCTTATGACCACGCTCCCCTCCACAATGCATGTCTGAGCATGCAGTGCTTATCTGACCGGACCATCCGCTGCAAGAGTCACAAGTCGCAGTTAGCCTGTAAAATGTAGACCTGAGCAGTTATGTGCAAAGCACTGTAATGAATGCCAGGCCGTCTGTGTGTTTTTCCTATATTCCCCAGCGAAGCCAAAGGGGCTCGTATCCTAAAATGGCTCCAGCGTGGTCCCTGTTGGCTCTGTGTATAAGTGGGACCACATGGAGGTTTGGTGGAAGCATTCCCTGCTGTTTACACTGACACCAGCCTGCAGTCGAATGAAATAGACGGGCTGACAGACAGGTCCCTTTTGAGCTCACGTAGTCCATCATTAGTAGCTTATCTTTGTGGTCATTAGATGCAGACAGAGAAACGGAGTGAAATCCCGAATATGGCCCCATGCAATCACGGTTTGTGTATAATTCAGCACGGCTGCGTTATCCTGACTGACAGGAAATCCAACCTGTTTGTTTGCCGAGGCCATTAATGCAGTTTTTGAATGTTCCTTCCTTGCCAACTCCTTTTCTATGCCCTCGTATTGTTGTTAGTCACCCTGCATCTTGCCGACGGAGGTACACAGGATGTTGTTGACTGTATCTAAGCCTCTGAGAAACTCTGGCTCAGCCTGACCTAGTTCGGTGCAGAGTGGGGCGGAGGTGGGGGGTTTGAACGCAGCGCAAATAGTTGGGGGTTGGGGTGTGAGCGTTCACTCGCCGGCTCCTCTGTGGCATATGGAGTCAATGTGGGTTTATGATGATGTTATTTTCACAAATTAATGTGTTTAGACAGAAAAATATACACTCAGAAGAAGGTAGGTTCTGTCTGTGCCACCATACATTTTTTCGTGGCTGGTTTACTGTATCTCCTTTTCCCCAGTGACGTTGAATTGTCGCAGGCAGGGGAACTGTCCTTAGCCGCTCTATTCTGCCTCACCGTTACTCAGCAGTACGGTGTGGAGAATGTTTATCTGGACTACACAGATAGAAGAGAGGTTAGCCTCTCTACACTGAGAGGGGCTAATGAGCACGCGAGTTACTGCCAAGTGCATGATGAAATTCTCATCTGCGATTTCTCTAATCAGTAGTCAAGGCACTGAAAGGTGACGGCTGAGGAGCGAAATATGATTAAATTCAAAAAGTAAATTCCAAATATGCAGCTTAAAGATAAGCACTGCATGGGAATACATTCTCATAAAGTAATGAGTAGTGCATAGCATAAAACCTAAATGTAGTGCTTCTCGGACTACAGACTACCCAGACAAGTTCGATGCAGTCCTTTGGCCTCTGTTCTGTCTTAACTGAAATATAAAATAACCAATCTGCTTCAGCACTTTTCTTGGAAAATGAACCTTGCACGCAAAAAAAGGAACTGATACGGTCATGCACATTCACTTGCACACGGCCCTCCTCTGTGTGGCCGTCAGCACACGCCTAACAGAAAGAAGGATCTGTTCCTCAGCTGTACTGTTCAACCTGGGCAAGCTGCCAGTTTGTAAACCGCCCACAGTTAATAAAACTAACCTTCATTTGTCTGAGCTTGCTAAAAGCAAGTGAGATATGACCAAATATGATTATTTTACCGATATTGGTTTTTATTTTGTTTTCTTTCTTTGAATGTGTATGTATTTGTTTTCTTATATTTCTGCAGCTACTGGGACACAGCGTATGATAATGATGTTATGGAGAATAGAGTGGGCCTAAATTTGATATATGCCCAGGTAAGGGGTCAATATTAATGTCTATTGATTGAAGTTTTTTTTTTATTTTTAAGTTTAAGTTTTATTTAAAGGGGGAAAAAAATGCAGACCTTTATTTTTGATGAACAACCATACCCATCTGATGGAGACAATAAGAGTACTAAATTTACAGACCTATATAAAATATGTATAAAAAACAAATGCCCTTTCTGTTAACTTATGACAAAGGTGCACCATACTGAACACTGTAGCTTTTAGTGCCTTTTTTATTTATTTATAGCTTATCCGCTAAGAAACCTAAACTATGTAGTGTTTTCTCAAGTATGATTTAGAAAAACAAGCGTTGCTAAGCACTACTCTATCTATCTATCTATCTATCTATCTATCTATCTATCTATCTATCTATCTATCTATCTATCTATCTATCTTTT
>JAODUK010000017.1:2254880-2295595 GCA_027564635.1 Typhlichthys eigenmanni
GGTGGTGGTCAAGTTGTTTGTTTGCCATGGGATGTGACATGACGGTGAAAAGAGGAAACAGGAAACATAACAGACTACCTGACGGCCTCATTCCACATGCCTGACCTGAGAATGGAACTGGGCCAGCCAGCAATCAGAGGAACAACAAGCATGAGCTCACATGTTTGTGTAGCCTGCGTCGTTATAATCAATTAAAACATGTAATTCTGACCATCATGCATACATATTATTTATTATATGCACTTAATATATTATACTGTAGACATAAAGTAGTAGTATGTATCATGTGTTATATAGACCGTGTGTATAAAACCGTGTGTCATGAGTAAGTGATTTATACAGTTGTATAATGTTTAACGCATGGATAGCTTGGTAACTCGCTACCTTTCTTCCTTCACCTGCTGATATTTTGCGTTTTCTGCTGAGAATGTAGGCAGTTCTTTTCTTGGGCCTTGAGCACAAGTCTCAGAGTAAAGGTTACGCTATGGAAGAGTCACTTCTCAGGGAGGAAGAGATTGAGGCTGACAAATTGAGTGTTTCGCCCTCTCTTCCTGAGAACATACAAAACTGGATCAACAGTAATTGCGTGTGCAGCACTTTGCACTTTATATTTTTTTCCCAGGAATGTGGACACGGGTTAGGTAATACACATAAACACGGGCGCTGGTAGGTAATCGTCGGGCAGCAACGAATACCTTCTCAATGTATTCAACGTAAGTGGGGGTCTATATTCAGAAATAAAGGAAAAAATATATTTAAGTGAGTAAGCAATGAAGGTAGTGAATCCATGGTATTAATTATATATTCAGTGTTTGTTTGATTGGAAATGTCCTTCCCTTTCTTGTCTGTTATACCATGAGAATGCCAATATACCAGAAGTGGTCACTATACCTCTGTTATTTGTGCACAAATTTACACAAAAAATCTAAATAGTGGGTAGAAACCAAACAAATGTACTATATCATATGAGAACCTGACCATTTAGTACAATTCAATGATTTTGTGTGTTATTCTTCCATCTTTATCTTGGTGATGGTTCATTGACGGTTGATACGTCGTCATTGACCCTTCTGCTGTACCATGCCCTACCCTGGGGTTGTGGATGTGTGATTGTTGAAACACTTTAGGCCAGGCAGAGAATCTGTGCCAAGGGGATTCTGTGTGAGTACCCAACCCAGCTCCAAACAGCCCTTCCTCAACCTTCATGCCTGGGGTGGAGCCTCTCCATATCCAGAATACGGCCGCACTCAAATGGACCCTTCGCAGAGTTCTCCACCCCCCTCTCACCCCGCAGGCACAGGGGCTAATGAGTTAACCCCAAAGAAATGAGCACAGCTTTGCCCCTGATGCAAACACTGGTACATGATGAATGTTGTCATTCAGGTCTAAGGTAGGCTACATCAGGCCAGGTTGACAGAGCCCCACCGCCACTTTAAAATATGGCGGGGGGTTAGCAAGATGCTAATCAGTAAAGCAACGTTTCCTCTCGCTAGGCTAACAGCGGGTTCCCTTTCCCTCACTCTGGCTCTTTAAAGCGGAGCCTAGCGAAGGCCCAAACATCCTGACGGAGAGAGGCTTTTCTCTTATCAGTCAGGAAACACCGCTCCTCCGCCACATCCTTTTTACAAGAAACGCGACTCAACCGTTCCCAAAAAAATGCAGGAAGAGCAGCCAGACTCCAGGATTTGTCAAAAGCCTCTGAATTCCTTTTATCGCAGAAAATAAAAGAAATGTAGGAGAAAAGAGCGTGGGTATGAGGGGCGGAGTAAAGAGGGGAAAATTACAAAATGAGGAATGTGTAAAATGGTATTTATATATTTATTTATTTAGTGAAGATTTACGGAATGTGTGCATCAGCAAGGTAGAACACGGGGCTTCGGGTTGGCTAAGAATGGCACCCAGAATAAGACCCTGGAAAAACAACGGACAGTTTGGGAACAGAGGCCTGGAGGACAACAGCTATGTGCGTTCTACACTAATCCCCCCCGTACGCTGGCCCCGACCAGGATGGGATGAGAGAAGGACCAGGGAAAACGAGGCAGGGAGTGGGCGTCAGTAATGGGCCCTCTCCTGCATGAGCCTTAGAATAGGAGCCAGTGGTGACACACATGAGTTAAACAATGTGGTGAAAAACTATTGCAGACCAAAGGGACCATCCATGTACATGTTCCTTACATATTGTAAATACAAACGATACAATGTTACAATGAACAATAAACATGTTGTATTTACAAGATGTTTTTGTTTTAATCTTTATTAATGAATCTTATAATGAGTTGAATTCTTTCAAGGTACCACCAAATGCTTGAGTGGAGAAATGTTTTTAACGTGCTACTGCATATTGCTGCCGAGTGTGAATAAGCAGCATATAATAATTAAGAAAACAAATAAAGCATTCAAATTCTGTGGTTCTGTGACACGTTGCTAGTGTCTGTGTGAAGGCATTCTCAAAGTGGCAATTACATCAAAATAAAAGTAAGACTTTATTTTAAATTAATTGTCTTTCACAAACCTAAATCAGCATACAGGTATAGTTATTATTATTTTCATTGCAAATGTTATGATTATATATTATTAAGTACTTTGGAAGAAGTATTAATGCCTTTTCCTCATTAAACACCATTTAGTTGGGGAGAATTGCATACGTGTCCAGCTCAACTACTGAGGTAAGACTCCCAACATACAAATGAGAGGAGGAACAAACAAAGCACACATTCAAATGGATAGACTTAATAATAGCATTACAGTTAGCATTTATGCAAAACACCAACTTAGTTTTTTTGTTTTTTAAATTAGCTTCTAAAGAGCATCTGTACATGCCTCCGTGGCAACAGCTAACAAAGACATTTACAATTGAACAACGTCTGTGGGATGTGTGAGGGATATTTTACGACCACTGTAGTGACATGCTTCAGTGTTCTGTGCGTGTGTGTGTGTGTGTGTGTGTGTGTGCGTGTGCATCCCTGAGGTGTCCCCTGTGTCTCTACTTCCTCTTGGTTCCTTCTCAGCTCCAGACATATTGCTTTGTGAATCGTTCATCTCTGGATCAGAACGAAATTTCACGTGGATGCCAGTGTCAATCGAATCTCGGCATCGCGTTGCCACGGTGAAGAAGCGTGTAGCCCGCACGCACGCCCAGTATGCCTTGACCCCTGCATTGTGTGTTTGCACAGGTTCTGTTGCCGGGGGCGACGGCTTTTGTGTTTTGTATGTTTTTTTTTTGTTGTTTTGCTTTTGTTTGCTTTTTTTTGTGTGTGTTCTTTTTATGAGATGCCGTAGTTGTTGTAGTAGGCGGCAGTCGCGTCCGCCAGCACGGAGATGAGGCTGGTTTCCGTGGCAGCGGCGGTGGAGGCCGGCGTCACCTGGATGTGTCCGGTGACGGCCAGGGCGCCCCCGCCGCCCCCCTGCTCGCCGTGGTACCCGCCCCCTGTGGAGTTCAGGTACTGGTCGAACTCGTCACGGTCCACATCGCCGAGGAGGAGCTCGGCCTGGCTCAGTTGGTCCAGAGTCTCCAGGTGGGCGCTCCCGTGCGTCTCAGGCGGGGGGGACAGTTGGCCCATGTGGCCCTGCTGCTGCTGGTGTTGCTGGTGTTGGTGGTGGGGGTGGTTGTGGTGCTGCAGGTGGATGAGGCCGTTGTGGAGGGGTTGGTGGGGGTGATGGTGGTGGTGGTGGTGGTGGAGGGCCTGGGGGAAAGATGAGGGGCTGTAGAAGGACAGTGGGGGACCGGCCGGGGACATGTGGGGGATGTGGCCCAGGTGCGTCAGCTGGGCCTGGCTGTAGCCGGCCTGGTGGTAGGCTGGGGGGCTGACCATGTGTGCCCCAGCCTGCCGCTGTTCCTCGGGACAGGACGAGGACGAGGAGGGGGAGGAGGAGGTGGAGGAGGAGGAGGAGGAGGAGGAGGGGGGTGGGTAGTAGGAGGCTTCCACGGCGTCCAGTGGAGACATCTCGGGGGGCGTGGGCAGGCCGTAGGGGTAGTTGTCGAAGCCGGAGCCTGCGGGGTCCCGGAAGGTCCTGACGCCCGGCAGGCCGGGGCTGGGGCTGGAGAACAAGCCCCCGTCCTCCTTGTCCGCCGGGGGGTGGCAGAGTGCTCGGTGCTCGGGCAGGGCGTTCTGGTCTGGGGCCAGGCCGCTCAGCAGGAAGCCCGGGTCCACACGCTTGCAAATGCGCTTCAGCTGCTTCTTCCGCCGGGGCCGGTACTTGTAGTTGGGGTAGTCCTGCATGTGCTGCACCCGCAGACGCTCAGCCTCCTCCACGTAAGGCCTCTTCTGAGGTGGGGTCAGGGCCTTCCACGACTTACCTGCAGAGAGGGGAAACAGCGGTTGGATTTAAGGAGAAACATATGTGCTATCTCACTTCGGTATATAAGTCATTGATGAAGGATTATGCGGGAAATGCACATATGGTCTGTTATATTGATTGAATGTCATCTCCAATTTAGTGCTATCTATATTTGTGTATTTTTGTGTTTCATATTTAGTTGATTGAGCTTTGCAAATATTTAATAATTGTGCATTAATTGTGAAATATGCTGTCAAAACAAATTGAAGTCACTTTCACTCCGTGGAATAAGCATTTTTCTGAAGAAAAATATAAAACATAAACAACAAATGTAGTGTACAAAAAGTTAAAATAAATACAAATAAATATAAACTATAGGCTGTATAATGTATGTCACTCCATTGCAAATAAAAAAAATTGCTTCAAGTTGAATTAGTACACAGAATATGACAATAACTGAACTTTCCTCATTGTTATTTTTCAGGTGAATTATAAATTCCCAAAGTTCTCTATTTTACGATATAGGCTATAGTCTATTCAACTGTTATAATCGTCAGATAGGCCTAATTATTTGCTTTGATTTGTTTTAAGAATTAAGAAATAAGATTCAAGATGAGAACATCCAATTTTAAGAGTTTTTGCAAATTATTTGCATTGATTTCTTCTAAGAAGAACTCAGATTCAAGTTGAGAACATACCATTTTAAAAGTTTCCAGGTTCATGCGGGCCTACATATTGGCCTCCATTCTTCAAATGAAAACGTGTATTTAAGATTTCACTCATTTCACATTCCATGGACTTTTCTAAACGCGGTGTATTTCATAGCCTAAATGTACCTGGATTTAATTATTGCGTTCTATATATCTCCTTATGAATTGATGTAGCCTAACTTTGTTAGAAAAAAAAGTGTGTTAATGTAACATTGTTGTACATAATTAATCTAACTCTAAATAAATAGAGCTACTCTTGTGTTTCAGACTTTTAAAAGTTATGGGAATCAACCAATGCTGAAGAAAAAGTGGTATTAGGTAAGACTATTGTTTTTGTATTATCAATATATTAATTTTATTATAATCATCACTATAATATTAGGGTTAAAGAAATACATTAAAAAACGTACCCAACATTTTGCTGAGCTCGGCGTTATGGAGGTCAGGGTTTTGGACGGCCAGTCGTTTGCGCTCATCTTTCGCCCACACCATAAACGCATTCATTGGCCGTCGGATTCTCGGCTCCGACGCCTTGTCCACGGGAGCCCGGTGAGAACCATGTCCGTCGGGCACGTCCCCGTCGCCTGCAGAACACTCAAAGGACTCCGGCCACGATGAGTAAGCGCTGATCAGTGCAGCCATCTGCGCGCTCGTTCTCTTCAAAGTTAAAGATGCGCTCCTCGCATGTGCGCTCCTTCCCTGTAGAAAGTTTGTTCTTTTTTTCGCGCAAAGTCACATAGGTAAATGTATTATAGAAATATCAAAACAATAGATAACTCTTATGTTTGAATTGTCAGAGCTGTCGGCTAAACTCAGATGTCACCGTCTGTGTGAAGAGAAACCAGGTTTTGCCCAAGCAGCGTCTCCTCCTACTGAATTATGATTCAGTCTTTCCTCGTGGATGGGGGGGGGGGCGCTTTATATTTGAGGAGCAGGTTCCAGGAGAAGCCCCGCAGGACGCACAGCTCCTCCTTCATTGCAACTTGAGACCATGTGTAAGAGGAGAGGGAGAGGGCATAATTTCACATTTCAACACCATAACAACTAACAGCCAGCTAACAAAACTTTTATTTTTTTATTAATCCAAATCAGGAAGGATTCACTCAAACTGAATTGCATTTTAGGCAGTTGGATTAAAAAGAACCCCAAATTATGAAACCATATTCTAGGTTATATACCATCACTGCTGGAGACTCACATATTATTAGGATCTCCGTTATAGCCCATGTCTAATGTCATGATTCTTTGGAAACGGCGACACATGCCCAATAATGTTTGCCTGTAGCCTATCACCTGATGCCATGAACTTAACTTACTCACTTAAACTTACCCAGCCTGTTCTGCCGTGTTCCCAACGGCATCACATACCATTTTGTGACGTGTTGTGATTTCCAAAACACAGGCAGTCTCATATATGCCTATACTGTATGTGTTTAATAAGACGTTAAAATTACACAACATCAACCCCGTTAATATTTGAATATAGGTTTATTCTCAAACCTGAAAGTCAGTCACCGAAAAGGAATAGACATATCACATCGCAAATCACTTCGCTTGTGTGGCCAGAGGCGCGTATATGGATCAGACCCTGCAGTTCCTGTTGACACGATAGGCCTACTCTTGGGCTGCGGCCACGAAGTAGCTGACACACTGACAAGGACGCGCTCATGTTTCGTGATGGCTTTATAACTTAAGCAATTATGTAAAACAATATTTGATGTGCAAGTATAGAGACATTTATTTTTATTATTGTCCTTTTAAAAACGAAAAGGCGGCATAGGCTATAGCAAATGATGCCGTATGTCCTGAAGTAGGCTGCAATGTTTTTGAAAAGCTTAGGCCTATACTATCGTACCTGCGGGTCATGGTTTGAACACGGAACCGGAAAGATGGCATCAGTCTGAACAATCGTATTATCCTCAACCCTTGTTATGTTGTCTATCGTGGGATAATGGTTTTAAAAACAGACAGCATAACACATGTGGTCATATTATATATTCTCGTATAGGCGAATCAGAATGGTACGGTAGCCTTAACTCGGGCAACACCAGAGCATATAGGCCCTAGTCTCTAGGCTGTAGCCTGTTGCCAGCCCCATAGCCTATAAGGCCGACAAAGTGAAGTGTCAGCTCCGGCTCGGTGTGGGGTTTAGGACTACTGACCCTCACAGGAACAGGATACGACACCTGAAAAACCAGATTGCGCAGAACGCAGACAGACACACCATCGATGTTGTATAGCCTAAATAAACACTTCCTCTCACATCGGTTCAAATATAGGCGCAGGGCGACGTAGGATGAGCTTCAAAATGCGTGAAGGCTTGCGCGGGGACGCAGAGACGTGACTCAAGTAATAAAGACACTGACACGGGAATGGCAATACTATAGAAAGCTATATGCGGGTGACTAAGCTACGCCTAATGTTAACTCATGGGTGTTGCATATTTGGGGGTTTCTGACATGACTAATAATCTTGTTTGTTAACTGACGTGTGGGCAGGAGCCGGCTGTACCGAGTGCTGTATATGCCTGCTGTTCATTGGGGACATGTGGTTACTTTGGAACAGTCAGTGTCAGTGTTACAGTATGCTAAAAAGGTACCTATATTAATATGTGGTTAAAATAGGTCACATACTTTATAACTAAATATGGCTTTTGTTCATTGGCTGCTTTTGAAATTAACCATCCCACTATGAAAGGGCAAAACAGAATAGCTTACAACCTAAAATTAGACAATAGCCACATTAAAATGTATTGGTGGTATAGTTATCAAATATAAAACATTTCTGAGTTAACTGCAATGCACAATACACTGTTGTAAAGGTCAAGTCAATGTTAAAATCAAAATGTAACTTTTGTAATTTCCTTGACCGAATTTCATGTTGAGTTGCTAATTGGTTAATTAGCATAGTGCCTGAAAATCCCTGTATTCTTACAAAAATGTGTTTCCACGATCTTATCAAATTAACGGTGAGTAAAGTTGGACAGTTGCACTTAATGTTTTCCTTGAGCCACGACACCCACTCTTGAGGATGCCTGACATGTCACAGCAAGAGGATTTCATAACATCGTAAATCAAACCTGTATAGTGCCAAACAAATAAAAAAGGGATGTATTTGTGTTTTATGAAGATGTAAAATATGTCTTGCGTCAACTTTGACAATCAGTTAGTACATGAAAGAATATCCAAAGGATAGTTAGGGCAAGCACAATTACTTTAGCTCTGAGCCTGCTCTACCCACTACAACTGCCTCAAGGAACTGGGTGAGGGGCGGGGCTGAGAGGGGACCCTAATTAACATTAGAATATGATGACGTATGAGCGTAGTGTACCGATGAAAACGAGGCAGGTCCTGCGTGATTAACAGATATGGCATGTAGTTGTTTTAAAGCCATAAGATGCAGATTTTTATAAAAACCGTAATCTTGTCAATATTAATACCATTGATGTGTCTCATCACTGATGAATCCTATTTTATTTAAATATTTCTACAAGTATTTACTAAAAAGAACACGATTAGGTAGGTTTCAGTAAAATGTATTTTATATATGCAATTAAAAATATGTAATACATAAAAAAACAAATCGGCATGATCCACCATAGTGGCCTTAATTACAATGCTTATAGCTATAGCACCATAAACACATTTGAATCTAGGTAAAAAAAAAAGTAATTGTAACAAATAGATTTGTATAGTACAGTAGGCATTAATATCAGGTCATTTAATCATTTATAGACAGGATAGGCTATACTTAGACAATTCATAAAGTATTTTACCTGGAGGACTATGATGTAGGCTCACACACTGGTTGACAAGTAATGAACATGTGGTCTTGTCAAGTGCTACAACAACAAATGTTAATAATAATTCATGTATTTATTAACAAGCATTAATTCACAATCAAATTCATAAGAGCATACACAGATTAAAAGTTCAGGGGAACATGTATGAAAAGTGAATTAATTTATTCATAGTTTTTTATTTTTCTTGTCCTTTTGGATTTCTTTATCAGTATCTCCTCTGCCACATCACCATCCACTTGTTCTCTATGTTTTTTCTTCTTGTGTAAAAGGACAGAGTCTACAGTTCCATTCTCCTTGCAGCACAACCCCACACCAGAGATGGCGCTGCATTCCACCATGTCAGAATTACATTTCTTCTGTTTCTTTTTACGGGGCTGCTCCTGCACTTTATTTTCCTCCATTACTGCAACCTCAATACACTCATTGGTCTCTCTGGTCCTTTTCTCTTTCTTCTTCTTCTTCTTCTTGGATCCATCTGGATGATCTGCGCTATGATCAGCATCAGGCTCCTCAGATGTGCCCAACATCTCAAATGGGTGGTTCCCCAGCAAGGCCGAGTCCAGGGCCCGGGCGCTCCTCAACCGAGCCATCCGCTGGGCAAAGTACTCCTGCATAGTGAGGGTGCTGGTCTTCGTGTTGGACTCCAGGGGTTCAGGAGTGGCTGAAATCAGGTTGTTCTTCTTCTTCTTCTTCTTCTCCTCCTCTTCTTCTTCTTCCTCCTCCTCCACCCCCTGGGAATCACTGCTATTGTTCTCCTGCAGACAGAAAAGATACAAATGAGAGAAGTGTGAGGGGGTTTCATGGCGTATATAAAGACAATGGTCAGGAGTGTCAATCATCATACAGGTGTCAACACTTCAATGTGTTCAGTTAGCAAGTGACACAATGTGTGTTAAAGGAGCTTGTTGACAATACTCTGTTTTCAGTTATGTGGGGAAAAATAAAAAATAAAAATCACATTACTACATGAGCTAATGAGACCAAAGTTGAATTGCTCTATATCCTAATGCAAAAATGAGAACTATAGCAATTAGCACAAATGGCTGTTACCATATCAAGTAACAATATATTTTTTATTTTTATAAGATAAGCCTAATAATAGTTCTGTAATTCTGTAAAACAAATCACTGACATTGAAATTATGTTGATGAATGACGCCATGATGTTGAGACATTCTTTATGGCCCCCTCACTGACAATGGGGTGGAACCCTGCCACAAACTATAACTCAAGTGTCTGACTCTGCACCTTGATGTGCGCTGAATCATGCGCCGTTATGCTCGGTCATACAATGCATTCGTGTAAATTTACACGAATGGATGATGTATGCGTCGCATTGACTTTACATTCACAAGTTACATCTTAATCAATGACTGGTATATGGCATCACATCATTGTTGAAACTAGAACCAGTATAAAGTTGTCGAGCACGCACACACAGGTATGCCCGCACACAAACACACGTTTGCATGCAGAGGGGGAATGTCGATGCGAAACACGTAATGCGATGGATGCGAGGATGTTATATTCACAATTTGCTATTGGAATAACATTGTTCATCTGACTGAAAAGAGTAAGTTACATGTGTTTTATATGAGTCTTATTAATAAACCCGACGCTGGCTGCCTTCTTCCTTGTAGGTGGGCCTATCTCCGGCACCCTCCCAGCGGCAACCCCTGCGCGTGCTGGAAAGGTTTTGTCAACTGACGTTGTTTATTAAAATCTGAACAAGTCACAATCGGAACCTGCCGGTCAAGCTTTAAAACAAAGAACTAATCTGAATCGCCAAGAAAATGCTATTACACCGTGCAAGCATAAGCCTAAACATTACATTATGCCTACCTGATCAGTAACGTTTATTTTAATATGCTGCTTATAAAGCGAACTCTCGTTCTCTGCAGTCTTAAACAAATAATTCCTTAACATTTGTTTCTCCACGTTGAAACAAATTGGGTACAGTTAATAGTGTCAGGCTATGCGCACATAACTTCTAAATCGCAGCCTTTGCGATTAGAAAATCACATTTTATAACATCGCGGTTATATCGCAAATGGAATTAATCGTTCTGCCCTAGTCTGCACCACTTTGTGCTCCAATTGCAGAGCCAGGGCTGTGTAGAAACACCTCAGTATTTTTTCAGCATGGACACAGAATGAACAGTTAGCAGACTGAGGAGATATTTGCTGAATTTTAATTGAATTATCTTACAATAGCCGACTACCTTAAACATACACCAGCTGTTCTAAAACTGTGGTTTGGGACACGGATACAAAAATGTTTAAATACATTTGTCCTAATACAAATTGTTTATGAAATCTATACAAAATACATGCTAATGGCTGTATGTATATATTTTTAAATGCTTTTATGCTAAAACAGTTACATTCGTACAGTGTATAAAGACAGGTTTAGGAAATGGTCTTAGGTTATCTTTGCATTATTAAATACTGTTTTTGCATTCTCTCATACATGCATGATTGACTATGTAACACCAATATTTTACAGCTGGCCTCTGAACTAATTCTGTGGGGCGGTACCATATTGCTCAAAAGATACAAGGGCAGTTGTGTCAGTATTCATTCACTTCCATCTGCATGTAAATGATCTCGGCCAGTATACAGCAGGAAACTACCGTCTCTCCAACCTGCAGACTGTTGAGACTGCAGCGGCGTAATAATAGTCTATGCTTTAACTGTATAGTACTTTGTCACATAACCCCTGTGGCCCATTTTCCTTCATTTTCCTAATGGCCTACTCAATGCATAATGATTTGTTCTGAAGAATACAGAACCTTCTCCTGAGAATCACTGTGAAACAATGGCGCCGCTGTGAATTACCTCAGAGATGCGGATGACATTTTTCAAGCCTTACAGATTAGAAATAAACGCGAAGACACCGTGTCGAGGTGAGTCACCCGACTTCGGCCTTCATGGTCTATATACCCAGATTACACCGATTTTGCTACAAATACAGAGCATGATAGACAAATATATTGATGCCATACTTTAAACAATGAGCATGTAGCTCTGGAACGATCTAGAGAGATCAGGTGACTGAAATGCATTGTGGTACTACTGCTACTACCACCGTGTTTCTTTCAGCATCTGAAGTAATTGCTTACAGCAGATTCTATCTGCATGTGGTTGTTTATCTAGTTTGTAAATAAATTCAAGATTACTAAATATATTCTCATTTCCCTCCAGTGGGCCTCCTGGGAACATATTGAGGGACCTTCCAGCTATTAGTCTCAGTCTTTAAACCACTGAAAGATCCCTTGCAGTCAATACTTCCGCATTCATTGTTTGGAGGAGTACTCCATTGATCAACAGTATAAAAACATAGATCACTCAACAATAGAAAAATGCATTGCTTTGACCATTAGGATGAAAAAAAAACAAAGGAAAGACCAAAGCCCTTTTTTTTAATGACGAGATTTGATAAACTTGAGAAATTTTCACATTATGCAGTAGAAAGTGGCTCAACAATTGGTGAGTTTGTGCAACGTGAACAATATGTAAATGCTCTGCCTATTCCATTATTGCATCTTTATCAGGTCTCTCATAGAAAACACTACAATCTCAATGACAGCCTGATTAAATAAATCCAAGCTTACTACGGTGAGTAAATTACAGTTAGATATTTCTGCTACCTCACCTGCTGGAACCAAGTGGAAATAGTCCCATCTTCCAACTTCCTAACAAGGGGGCTAAGGCTCTTCAGGTGAGGAGCCATTAAACAAAACTTTCTAACTTCCCAGAGAAAAATCTATACTCAGTTATTGCACAATGGCATTCTCCCTGCTTGGGAGAACGGGGATGGGCCGCAGAGCTGACAGCGTTGAACAACATGTAACTGGGATTTGGGATGATGGCTGGGGGCCACTTTCCAACAGTCTGTGAAATTACTCTCGAGAGAGAGAGTAGAGGAAGAAGCCATATATACAGTATACGCGTTTTTTCTGGGGGGGGGGGCGGTTCAAACTGTGTGTGGTTCAGCTCTTCTGCCCGGGGACCTCCATTAGCCTCATGTCTGATAGGCGAGGGAAAGAATGCTGTGCTGAGCACATCCTGGACACCTATGCGCACCGACAAATGCCGTCAGCATCAACGGCACCCCTGGATGTTTGTTGAGGACCACAGAAGCTATTAAGCAACAGTGCAAATTAATAAATACTAGGGATGCACCGATTGGTATAGTCGCTAAATTTCACAATGTTTATAATAACAATTTAACCAATAGCCAATGGTGAAATACTCCCACACTACAATCTAATTAGATTTTTTCTCCGCACTGCACTTGCTCTCTTAAGTCATGTCCAGGCAGTGGCTGTTACAGGTTGTAACAGTCAGTGCCATCTGACCAGTGACACTGGATCCAATCTGGAGAGGGTCCCCGGGCGCTGCACAGCGGCTGCCCACTGCTCCATTGAGGGATGGGTTAAATGCAGAGGATGAATTTTGCTATATGTATGTACAGAACTATAGTATTGGATCTTCTCCAAATCTGTAGCTGGGTAAGGTTACTGTTGTAGAAGTCAGACTAGGCCTGGGCGATAAATCTAATTAGTTAATTAAAATTTTTGTTTAACAATTTTAAAAATGCCTAAATAGTAAATTCGAGATTAATGCTTTCACTCAAAATTAACATCTGGAGTCACACCGACGGCATTCTTTATCACGTGCGCTCCTCCAGTCGACACCCACCAGACCAGTTTCCCCAGCGCAACCAACCAACCTCCATCACAACACGTTGATTGCCTATCGTTTGCATCTCTGTGGGGGGTATATTAAGTTGGAGAAGTCTTTTGGTTTCTGTCAGAGCCAGTGGAAGGCGTGTGGCAGCATTTTTGGTACAAAAGCCCAGCCCTCTGGCTTATTCATTTAGAGTATAAATTAGAGTATATACTGTAGCCGATATGTTTTAAAATATGTCTCGGAAATACCGCTAGCGCATAGCACTATTCAGCTATACAACACTTTTGTTTGTCTAATATCTTTTATGCAATTACGTGCATGATATATGTTGTGATTAACCACACTTGTGATATGTACTGTAGCCATTTCCGATCATATTTGTAGATATTAGCTGCATTAAGTGTATAGGACATGTAACACTAGGTTATTATCCTACGGACACTGGCCACTATCTGGAGTTGGTCCCCGGGCGCTGCACAGTGGCTTCCCACTGCTCCCTTGAGGGACGGGTTAAATGCAGAGGATGAATTTCGCTACATGCATGTGTATGTGAAAATTAAAGCGCCTTTACTTTCACTGGTATACTAGCTCTGTAATTGGCTCTGTATAGTTATATTAGCTTATACCTATTATTAGGCTATGTTATTCCAATTCAGTGTACGACTACACCACCTATTGTAGAAATTGTAGGCTAGTATTAAAGTCTGCATATTTCTCCTATCATACTATAGCCACAAATTTGTTTAAATATATTAATGTGGATGTTTCTCCAATAACTTCCTACCATCTTATTTAGTTTATATTGCACATACTGTAGGGCATAGGCCTACAGTATTGCATATAGTTTTAATAAACAAAACAGTTTGAGAAATATTTTGTCAAGAAGAAAATAAAATCGATTAAAATCATTATCGTCCATCATATTGACAATAATAGAGATGAAATTTTTAGGTAAAATCGCCCAGCCCCAAGTCAGACCATAACAAAACAAAACAAAACAAAACATTACGCCAGGACAAAATTGATGCAACACAACAGATACACATCAGCTACTGCCATTGGCAATGAGGCGAATATCGGCTGATAGCGGTATGGCCAGAATATTGGTCCATCCCTATAAATACAAAAGCAGGTGTTCTTAAGCATGGGGATTCTAGTCATATTAAAAAAAAAATTGTAGCTTGGGAGCAAGCTTTAGAGAATTCCAAGCAAATGTACAGTGCATCCGGAAAGTATTCACATTGCTTCACTTTTTCCACATTTTGTTATGTTACAGCCTTACGCCAAACTTCATTAAAATACAACACTAATAAAACACTCTACACACAATACCCCATAATACATTTTTTGGAAAATGTATTAAAATAAATGTACATGTATATAAGTATTATTCACAGCCTTTGCCATGACACTCAAAATGGAGATCAGGCACATCCTGATTCCACATCCTTGAGATGTTTCTACAACTTGACTGGAGTTCATCTGTAGCAAATTCAGTTGATTGGACATGATTTGGAAAGGCACATACCATAAGGTACCACAGTTGACAGTGCATGTCAGACCACAAACCAAGCCATGAAGTCCAAGGAATTGTCTGTTGACCTCCGAGACAGGGTTGTATCAAGGCACAAATCTGGGGAAGGCTACAGAAAAATGTATGCAGAATTGAAGGTCCCAATGAGCACAGTGGCCTCCATCATCCGTAACTTGAAGAAGTTTGGAACCACCAGGACTCTTCCTAGAGCTGGGTGGCCACCCGTGTGAATACGTATATGTACAAACATTTCTAACAATTTTTTGACTTTGTTATTAAGGTGTATTGTGCGTTGAATTTTGAGGGGGAAAAAAAATTCTAATCAATTTTGGCATAATGCTGTAACATAAAATTTGGAAAAAGTGAAGCACTACGAATACTTTCTGGATGCACTGTACAATATTTCACATTATTTTTTATCTTACTCCGAACATAAACAGGAAATGTCGTAATCCAATTGTTGTTTTTGTATTTTTTAGGTTTTGCACATCCATCCACGACAGCATGCTCTGTGAATGGAGGCTAGGTGTAGTTACCTAAACCTAAAAGGCTGCTGCACCGACAAAATGCGTATTGATACAGCTTGGGTTCATATTTCAAAATACAGTATATAGTATTAGAATAGAACAGACAAACCCAGAGCCTACATTTACTGTAACCAGTCAGCTACAGCAAGCGCAACAAAACTCAGATTTAGTTCTATCAAAACCATATTACTAACCGCGGTACTTCATTACATATTTGGAAGACTAAGTTAAAATTCACAAACTGTTTAAGCCAAGGATTAAGAGTGCACGCTTGCATGTACTGGAGAAAACTGTACCAAGACCTGGGCAAGAAGAGGGGGAGTACCAAAGAGCTGGAAAAACATACCTATATATGCAACCATTCCTCCTCCTCCTTTCAGGCCTAGAACCTCAGGAAGAGGATGCGCTCAGCAAGCTGTGTGCAGCTCCGAGATAAGGCTCCTTGCACAGAGGAGCGGTCTGGCCGGCTATCAGGCCCTTCCTGCTTTGCGCTCTCTCCCCCCCCCTTCCCCGGCTGGGGCTGAGCAGGGAACATAGGGAGGGTCCGCAGAGGGTCGCGCAGAAAATGGGGGATGGGGTGGGAAGACATTCAACAGGCCACCCACCTTTAAGACACTCCAGTTCCATCTCTCCCCGCTAACGCGGCCAACCACCAACAAGGCGCCAAGGCAGCACGGCATGGAGGCCAAGGCAGCAAAGCAGTGGACAACCCACAAGTGGATGAAGTTTCTGAGGAGCGCATAGGGCTGTGCGATATGACCAAAATGTAATATCCCTATTGATACCTTTATATCCCAATAAAGATACATACAGCAGCTTATGAGAGCGTATGTACCGTACATAGGGAGAGACCCGACATGCACATATTTAGCCTTATAGACTGTGATACGATACATTTTGACTGTTTTCTTACTTATAGACTAGTCGACTAGTCTACATTTAAATTACTTGGATATTAGTAGTTAGGAACATCCCCAACTTTTATACATGGCACTATAGACCACCCTACACATTGATTCTATCAGCCAAGGGGTCCGTGACCCAAAAACCGATGAAGACCTCTGCTATCGGGTGCGTTTCTTCAGAAGCTCCGCCCCAGTGGAAACGCATTGCAAAGGCTATGGTATTGTTGCTGTGAGCGATATTTGCCACTTTGTGGTTCTATCTACAGAGCCAGGGCTGTGTAGATGTACCGGATACAATTGTTAGCACGCACAGAGAAGGATAAGCTATCAGACTATGAAGAGATATTTTGTGAATATGACAAAAGTGTATTAACGTACAAATCGCTAACTATACCTTTAGTAAGACTCTCCTTCCTTTGTTTCTAAGATGACCTTTGCAGCATTACAAAAATACATTCGTTTAATTCCTATCCCTACAATGTTTTGCAGTTGAATACATTTTACAGGGAATAAAGGTGAAATCATACAATTGTTTAGAATTCAGTCAGAAATGCAATATAACTTGGAATTAAACATTTTCCTTGAAACATTAAAGTGTTTAAATTAAAAATGACATTCCAATAAGCCTACATGTTTTTGAGAGTCAACAGACCAGTCCATTTATAGTTGGCCATTTCATTATAATTCTAAAGCTTTACATCTGCTGCTAAAACTGACAAATCCATCAACAGCATACAGACCAAACTGTTATACTCCTACAGCTAGCAAAACAGCTGTTCTGACTGAACTGCCACTACAAGCTCTCGATATTCTCCTTAATACTAAACACTGCTGTGGAAGTTTGGAGGTAGCTCTTTGTGACAAAGGCAATGGGAAATATAGTCTAGTCTGGGAAACCCCAACATTCAGCAAAAACACAGATTTAATGAGCAGGCACATGCAATGTGATTGAAGGCCAACGAAGGCCAATGTTCTACTAAAACATGTAAAGCTTGTGTGCCTCAGTACACACTATGTTTTAGCCAGTTTGCAAAGCTTTAGACTTTAGAAAGCACAAGGAGATTACCTATATGAAAAATACCCCAAAACATCCCAATCATAACAATTTGAACGAACGTCATGTTGACATCATTTACTTTGGTTTTTTTTTCTTTGTTTTTCTGCACTAATAAAACAATGAGCAGAAACTCCCAAGATGTATTCAAAGTACAACTCACACATGGCCAGGCAATGTCCTGCAGCACACTACTAAAAACACTAAGGCAAACTAATTTGTTTCTAAAAAGGGGAAAAAGTCCACTATGCTTGAACGACTGCTGCACCAATTTTCTTTAAAAAAAAAAAAATGTCCCGTTTGCATTACATCAATAATATCCAACAGATATTGGTCGGTCCTCTAATTGTGTGAAAATGTCTTCATTGTTCTGCCACAATAATAAATATGGCAATAGTTAAGGTCTATGGATCAGGCCTGGATTACCCAGCTGTCTCTCCTTGATGAGCACAAACATCCACGAGCCCATTCCTCATGATGGGGATGTAGGCGGACAAGTACATAGGTGGAGACCCCTTGTTATCCTCTGGTAAATGAGCATAAGCATATCAAACAGCGATAACTGGAGAGATAACGTTGAACCACAGTCAATGTTGTGACTCGTTTTGTCACATGAGCTAGTTTAGGTATCTAACAATTCACAGCAGACGCGTCATATGATTTTGTTTGTAGAATCGTCTAGGCTTGTTTGTTCAAAGTACATTAAAAGCCACACAGGGAAGGTTCACAACGCAATACCGCTACTAACGACACCACCTCACTTGTGTGTTTATCTTAATACATTTTTTTGTTGAATAATTGTGCTTCGTGCCCAAACGCAAGAACGTTAATCACAAGTAACAAATGAAGACAACATTATGCATGCAGCACGACTGCTTGCCGCTTGTTCACCACTGCCAACGTTGCCCCAGCCTCAAGCGCATACACACCGCCCATCCCCAACACCCCCCCAAATGGGGAAGATACAGCGACCGTTTCGCACCCCAAGTCGTGATTTATTAGATTAAAGGGTCGTGATTAAACAGGCCTCTGTGCCAGTAAACAGCCGAGGCCTGGGAATGCTCCGGCGGTTAGCTTCGCCGCGTGGTAATTACATGGGCCGCGTGCATTCTAGCCTAGCCCCGTAGCTAAGAGACACGCGTTACACTCCTTTTATTTACCGGCACTAACGTGCATGTGCCAGAGGGCTGGTTCAGGCCTGGAGGAGAGTCGTCCGCAGAGCTGCCAGGGAGGTAGGCAGTAGGTGCTAGCACCGTGTGTGTGCACAGTGTGCGTCTTTTGTGGGCGGGGAGGGTGGCGGCAGCCTCACTTGGCGGGTCATCTTATTCTTTAGCGGTAGCAGTAATGAGGCCTTGTCAACAGACGCACTCTTGAGAGGCAGGCCTTTTGTTGGAGGCAATTAGATGTTATCTGAGAGTGAATTAGAACTCCTCGGTTTCACAACATGCCTGGTGCAAACTAAAAACGCAACCGCGCCGACACACGGCACTTTTCCATGGCAGCGCCTCTCAACAGACAAATACTTCAGATGAATAGAATTACAACATTGCACTTTAGCTCGTTTTCTTTTAACATTTGAAAGTTTATTCACTTTATAATAATTTAGTAGTAAAATGCAAAGATAATGCAAGTTGTTAATTAACTGCCTGCAGCCCTTTTCTGCATTAACATAATAAATCCTATTTTAGTTGTTTTAATATTCACATTCCTCATTGTTGTGTAGTGTTCTGACCCACACAAATAATGAATGAATACACACATAATGTATGCATGTGTGTGTATGTATATATATACATACATATACACATAATACATATACACATATATACATACACACACATATATACATATACACATATATACATACACACATATATACATACACACATACATATATATATACACATATACATACACATATACATATATACACACATATACATATATACACACATATACATATATACATATACACATATATATACACATATACATATATACATATACACATATATATATATATATACACATACATACACACACAATGTATGCATGTATATAAACACACACACACTTTCCCTATGCGGCATCAGCAAAGTTTTCCCCGCGTGACTCCGCCCACCGACTCCCTGGCGCCATGGCTACGCCTCTACCGAACCAGCTCAGCCCCTGTCCCATATTCCTTGAGACAGCGGTGTCGGGGGAGCCCCCGCTGAAGTGTGATCCTTCATGTCGGCGAGGCGTGGGCAGGCAGAAGACGCAACAGGTGCCATTCGATGACGCTTGATTTCCAGGCCCTTTGTGGCTGAGCGGGAGTGGGAGTGGGAGAGGCCACGAGGGTCAACCTGACCCTTGGAGCTGGGGCGCAGCGAGCCCACTGCCCGACCGACTGACTCACCGTGTTAAAACGCACCATTTATCATCTACTCAATTAAGGAGCACAGAATTTATGAACAGACATTTTGCGTAGAAAGGTTGCAATAACATTTCTGTCTTTTTTTAATTTTATTTAACACTTTACTGCACTGATTTGCAAACAGAACCAATATGACCGATATGATTTATTGCCTCCGGAACTAAATGGGAATATAATTGCAGTGATGGGATTAGAATGAGTTATTAAAAACAAATATTAATAGATTACTTAATATATTCTTCTGAAGTTGATTTAGTAAATGTTATTTATTATTTTACATTTTAAAATCAAGATTTGTTTAATAAACATAATATATATACACCTTAGGTTTGATTGTGATCGTTTTTTTGGGGGGTGGGGGTTATTTCTTAAGCAATTTTAAGGTGTAGCACATTTCTTTATAAAAATATGCTTTTTTTGTTGCATAAACTGTCAAGCTTTCATCACACTGTCATTTACCAAGCAACCTTTTCCAATACACACTAAGCCAAAGCAGAAGTATATGGGCAAGAATACAAAAGGATGGGCTTGTGTTCCCACCCTTCATGTGAGCTGGTGGCTTTAAAAAATGACCAACTTTTGTTGATGTATGAATCGGCGGGGAGTCTATTTATCAGCAGGCCCGCTGCGGTCGCCCGCTCGGGTCCCTCAAGTCACCAGCCGCGTCGCTCCCGTTTGACTGATTAATTAGCCAATCAGAGGACATTTTTCACTGGGCGGCAGGATGGTTTATTTCAGCTAATGCCGGGCTTTCGAGCGGAGGCCCGTTGGAGCCTCGTCGGCTCTTTTGGCCTGCCTGAGTGGCCGGGCACAGGGGCAAGAGAGATAAATCAAGCTGGTCTGGCCCTCCCCGTGGCTCCCCTAACTAAACCCCTGGAGGAGGGTACAGAGCTGGGATGGTGAGCGGGGGTGGGGGGGGGGGCAGACACAGGACGGCCAGGGGCACTGTTCACCCGCCGATAAGCACATGGAGCACGGGGCTGCCAAAGTGCCTTCATTTAGAAGTGGCCGGGGCTTTTTGATATCTCGGTCGTTTGTCTTGCGGGGAGTAATTGTGTTGTGCTGCACAAGAGGAGAGCAGACCAATGAGGGGGCTCACGAGCGTGGGACGAGTGATGGATAGCGGAAGACGGCAGATGGACAGGTGCACAACCACAACTTGACAACCCGCGCTGCTCAAGCTAGCACATACTTTCTCCAGTGACACCATGAAACGGTGGTTTTAGGACTCCAATGGTGGTTCGTCTTATGTTCATAGGACCTGCGGCATACGGGACCATTGAGTTTATTCACTTATTAAGAAGTTGAAAAAGCATTTTGTGGGAAATGTTAAAGGATTTCGAGAGAGAGGCCGAGCGGTTATAAAGATAACTTTTCTGATTTCGTCCTCAAATTCTCTCCAGATGGTGTTCTATCACTTCAGATAAAGAAATAGTTAGTTAATGTTGACAAGGTGTCAGCTTGGACAGTAATGCAGCTGACCAGGTCTCATATCAATGAGACTTTCCTGATTTAAATAGATTTTTTTTTAACTAAGCTTTACATTGTGAAGAAAAAAATATCTCAAGATGATATAGGTAGATTATGTATATTATGTATTAATATATGATTTATTGTTAATAATTATATACAAATGTACACCAACTGTAGCAGGAAGGTAAAGTAAATTAAAGGCTATCCTGGCCAACCTCATCTCTCCATACACAGTCTGCCGAGCGAAAGAATGGCTAGGATGGTTTAGCGTGGGTGTGTGTGTGCCTGTCTGCATGCATCCCAGGGAGCATTGTGAGCAGCGATAAGGAGCTAGCAGGAAGCACACCTCTATGGAGGAAGGAAAACCCCAGCAATGCAGAGCTGGTGGGAGTGAGGGTGGGGAGACAGCGGTAGGTGGGCCAGATGGAATTGGGTGAGGATTTATTAGAAGGGGAAGAGCTTTGTACAGTCAAGATAAAAGGTACATTGGTATTACTACAGTTATAAAAATATGAATGAAGGTTTAGCACCGCCATGCTCCCCTGCCCAAACAACCCATGTAACGTAAAGATCAGTAGATCATGTTGAATCAAAGCAGATTGACAGCTTGATTGGTCAATCACCATCTTCGCTTCTGCCCAGCTTTATGGGATGTTGCTAGCCCTCAACAACATCCTCGTGGGATGCTATTGTAATTCTGTTCAGTATTTTTTCATATGGTCAATGGTGTCCCGCTAGACAACAACAACAACCAATATAACCAAACAATTACGGAAAAAGGATGGGATGTAATGCTTGTCTTTCCAATGCTGATCACCAAGGGAGCAGTGGCCATTGCGATTCTATGGCTTGGCCTCAGGTTTTATTTTCCCCTCTTTAAATTTCTGGATTTCTGGTGCCAATTTCTTCAAGAAAATTATAAAAGCAGGATTTAAAAATAAAAAATAAAATAGGCGACAAAGCGTGCATCTCGTCTCCTGTGTCATAAAGACGTTAGAAGCAGATATATTAAACAATGAAATTAAGGACTGGCGTGTTGCCCTAGACGACCAATAGTAGGGTTCATGTTACGGCTTTAACTGCTCTGCATTCTTATGTGACAAACACTGGTACCAAGCAACCCTTCCACTGATGTAAAGACACCCAGAAACTAGCTAGGTACAGTAAATTGACAAAGTTAGTAACGATTGCTGAATCTGGAGAGACCTGATTGTCAACCACATAAAAAATAAAGAGGGAGAAAAAGGAAAGTACAAAAATAAATCTATCATCAACTTGCATGTGGTCAAGTACACAGACCCATTTCTAGATATTTATTAGGAACTGTAACAATATAAACCGAAGGGTTTCCAGATACCATAAAGCTGAAGGAGAAAGTTAAGGCGCTTCAAGTGACCCACCAACAAGCTGAGATGAGAGAAAAACTATTTTGCAGGCATCATCGTTTATGATTTTTGAACACCTCGCCGCAACCTTGAGTTGCCTGTAATGATGCCCACTGGCACACCTAACCACCTGATGTGATCGCTCCAAGACAGAAGTACAGAAAGAAGGCTGGAGGAGCAGAGAAGGAGGAAGGGGGGGGGGGGAGAGCGCAAATCCTTTAACTGGATTTAGGTGGCCTGCTGGCGATGGTAAAGCCGCACACTACGACAGGGACAATCTGGAGCCCCAGGCGGCGCGGGGACTGCGCCCTGGTAAAGCCGCCACATCATGTGACAGTGGGCAGCTGAGGGTGGCGTCAGCAGAAATGGACATCCTTAATTACCAAGGAGGAGCAGATAAGCTGGAGCCACTTGGCCAGAGGTATGCCACCTGTGTCCAGCAGGCCTCCTCGACAGTGACTGCTCGAGGAGGATAATCAGCCCTGTTCAGCCTACACCAGAGGTCTTCAACGTTTTTCGGCCCAAGGTCTCCTCGGGTGATAGGCACACGGTACGCGTACCACCTATCATATATAGCCTATCACCTTTCTATGCCTTTTGTTAATTCAAAATTAAATGAAGACGAAGGAGTCATAGGGGAAACATACAGGAGAGTAACACGACACATATCCATCCATTTGCAGTGATTTGGAGACCCTTTACCTAGATTCTGATTGGTGAAAAAGCTAGCGATATCCTTCACCTCTCACTGCAAACAATTTGAATTGCTAGAAATAGTTGATAGCGCGTCGGGTTTTGGTTGATAGGAGCGGTCGCTCCAGTGGCTACCCCGAAAAGTCAACCAGTGAGCTGGCTATTTCTGTTGATAAGCAGTCACTCCCACACGCACAAGCGAAAAACGCTGCGGTGTAGTTCTATCTTAAAGGTTATTTGTGAAGCCATTAAATGTTTTGTTCTATTTTCACCTTGCTTTCATCACCCCTGAAGGGGCTTATGGCACACCTCTGATACATGTATATGCATACAGATAAAAACAATACCGTATAACAATAATGCATGTAAGAAATAATAAAACCAAATGCATGTGTCATTTTGCTGAAACCCCTTTAGGCCTTACCTCGAGGTTCATGGCTCCTTTTGTCCGTTTCCCAAAGATACAGTTGAGATCGGTTTCACTACGGTTCGACAGGTCCTTCCCTAAGAAAAATACATCATAGGAGTAATTTAATAAACATTCCTAGCATTTACACTGTGTTTAATCCCATTTTAAAGTGCTTAATACAGATTTAAAAGGACAACAGATTTAAGTGTTTAGCTACTTTAACATGAAATCATTACTAAATTAAAAGTCTGATTCTCAAACATCAAACCATCTCAGTGTTTTGAACTTCAGCCTAACAAGTTCAACGTGGTGGGATTTTGCCATGATAGTTCTCTGCATGGTTTTCTCCTTTATTTTTTTACTTCAGGGATAAAACAGCAAGACAAATAAACCAACAACAGACTGGGCCGGGCCACGCCTCTGGACTCAGAGGTTTTCAAGCCCGGCCTCAAAGACTCCTGGAGAACACGGTCATCCGTCTCAGGCCTGTTCGTACAGCTGCATCCCGTTCCTCCAGCAGGGCCCTGATAACATTTGGTTATTTATTGCTTTAAAACCTCTATCTGCCCCCCCCCCCCTGGCTTTCAAAGCAAGTGCAAATACAAGTGTAAGAAGCTAAACCAAGCAGCTATGTTCAAGGCTAACACAAACACAGGGGGTGACCACGGTACATGACGCCTAGTGATTTTAGGTCAGCGGTGAAATTATGCCCAATATGACCTTTCCACTGTTTGGCTCAGGAAGTACCTGTCAAAATTCTCAGGCTCAAACTTTAAGGTGAGAGTGCAAACAACAATGTTCAGACAAAACCCCCTTCTTAATAAATGTTCCAGTATACCTTACACCATGTGTGTGTGGGGGGGCGGGTGACCATTGCTAACATGCAAAGCCAGGTGAAAACATGCTGGTTTCCACGGTCACAGTGGTGATGTGTGCAGACATCTAGTCAAACCTGAATCCAGGAATCACATGCATCAATGACTGGCTTTATAGTTCAAATGCACACCGGCTGCATCTACATTTCATGCAATGCATTATATATAGACTGCCGACATGAACCGCCATGATGCTAACCTCAAAGAAAGCATACAGCGACGTGCAGTTCTATTTTGTATTAACCGCCCTTACCGCTATGACAGGTGATAAATGGGGTTACAATTAAAACTGGGTTACTGGTTTACACTGCAGGCAAAGGCCCGAGCAGGGGAGGACGAAAGCCATCAATCCTCAATCTGCTGGCGGTGAGGGAGCGCGCCTGAACAAGATATCAATAAATTGCAGGCGGAGGACGATGGTACAGTATGTGTTTTCATAGCAGGCCTCAGGGCTTTAATGTTGGGAGAGTATTTTTCGTACCATTGTGGGCATGTTATAGCCCAGAGACCGTGGTTTTGATTCTATTAGGCTATATACACCGTACACGTCGCAGACAACTCTTGAATGACAACACTTAACACAGAGCTTAATGCAATTTACAGACTCCTACAATATCAACACATACATATTTCTATATCTGATAATACTGGACTGCATTTATATTTACATTAACTGCAGATACCTTTGCTTACAGGGAATTGGATAATGTACAGAGGTGTGCACAGATGTGGTCAACTTATTTCAACTGCACGTAAAGAGATTAGAGACACTAAACTCATTACCAAGCCTTAACATGGCCTGAGCAGGCAAAGGAGCCGAGGTTGGAGTCATGTACAAGGGCGTGGCAAGGCACATATATTGCCAGGTAACTCTCGTCAGTTAAGGTCATGGGGGAGGCAGGTGATAATTTAACTCAACAGTTCATCTGCAGGTGTCTCTTATTGCACTAAGTGCTACTGTTATTTGGACATCATGTTCAAAGCTGCATGCTCTAAAACCCACGCCAGTCAGCCCACTGAAGCATTGAACTCTCATTTCAAATTGGGGATTACTGTGGGGAAACAGGAAAGGCCAGTGTCCCTGTGGTTTCATGACAACGGCTAAAGTCTTCTGTTGACAGTAACATATAACACTCACGTTGAACGCATGCCTGCTCTTGACTTAGTCCGTCCCTTACAAACTGCTCTGGGTGGCGATAGGAGATTTCATAGCATTAACTTGATCACCGCTGCAAGTGCCGAATCCAAGCGAACAGTTCAGTCCATAGGAAAGGCTCAAACGTGGACATGCTAGTTTGACCATGAGAACAACAGTGTAGTGGAAGGGCTACATCACTAATACTCTTATTCACAGAGGTCAGCGAGACTGGGGTAAAAACAGGCCAGGGACATGTTTGTCAATCCACTGCGTCCCAAGTGTCTCATGGCCCAGTCTCTCCTGCTTCCTCTATCTAGCACAAGGCCTTGCTCTGGTCCCTGCTAAATTAAGATCACACACACACCAAACAAAACAGGGTGCTGGGTCTGGGGGAGTGATTGTGGCCTTGTGTTATCTGTCAGGGTCATCTAATGGGGCACGCAAGCAAGGAGAGGTGTTGCTTTTCGGGGGCCAGTAAATGGACATGCCAGATGCCCCAAACAGGAAACAGGGAGTTTCTATTGAATGATGTAAAGGGGGGAGGAGGGGAAACAAGTCGTGCCAGGTGACGTAGAGACTGAAATATTTTAGCATATTGATATATTTTAAAAAGTCTAATCAAATTGTTTTTTTACCAGAATATGACTGTTAAGATGTAATTAACCCATCCCTTTCTCAGCAATGTTCTTGGAAATAAAATTGTAAATTTACAATAAATATAATTATAGCTATAATACATGCTTCACAAATGAAAAAACATACGGACTGGTTTGGTCTATACCATAAGCTATTTGTATGCCAGCCTAAACTTGGATATCCCGATATATGCTGATGCATAAATAACAGTCTAAACCTCTGACATGCATGTCTAGTCTGGATCAAGGGCAAGAAATCTGAAAGTGTGCCTTATAGGAAGAGTAGCTAGAGGTCAAAAGACTTTAACGCCTCCATTAAAAAAAAAAAAAAAAAAAATATTTTTTCATTTATTTATTTATATATATTTATATATATATATATATATATATATAAATTTAAAAAGGTAATGTCCGCTATTGCAAGCTAAATGTATGCTTATGAACTGTCAATTCAACAAATATCGGCTCGCATTTCGTTAGCTTACCATTCTCTGCGTGTATTGAAAAAAATAATTTGATAGTTCTACATAGCCCTGGCTCCGTAAATAGTAACATAAACAAAGTGCTGAACACCACTCGTATCAGCAAAGCTGTAGCACTACGCGTTGTTTCACAATGCATTTCGATGTGTCTCCGGAGAACCGCAGAGCGATATCGTTTTGATTTGAGCTCAAAGTTAGCAAGAATGACTGATGACATGCCTTTAAGTCCAAACTGCTGTAAAGCAATATGGCTATATATCTTAATGTGCATACATTTTTCAATGCAGTTTATAGTACCGTAAAACTGTAGACCACTATGCGACAAAAAATAAAGAGTTAATGCACCACCACTTCTCTTCAGGGGTCATAGGTCAATTGCTGCTGTACAGTAAATTGAAAAGTTCACAGACTGTTTGGTTTGAGACAACCAGCAGAGACCATGCGTCCAATATGCATCATTCTGGTTTCTGGGTGCCAACAGGAGACTTGCCTTTGGTGAACTTCATATAATGAACTCTTTTTTTGGAGGTCTTTGACTTCTCCTCCAAGCTGAAGCCTTGGCTTTCGTCTGGTGGCGTTTCTACTAAAGTAAAGAGCAGACACAACATAAATATCATGCCCTCAATCCCTGTACAATGTTAGTGGCAATGTTCACTTCTGACCGCAACTGAATGGCTTCTCTTTTCCCATTGTTGCAATGTAGTACCCTCTACTGGCTATGATATACTACTACAACACATTCAATTAGTCGAGACAATCAACTTATAAATACGTATTTTGTAGTGGCATTAATAAATTGACAAAAAGTAATTATGAATTAGTATTACATACCGCTTCCATTGATTTGACCATGGCAGTTGTTTAGCTCGGCCAGAAGCTGACTGAAATCATCTTGGTGTGCTATCCAGTTATCCTGCAAATAAGAACATACACATATTCTACTTGCCAAACATCTTGGTTCATGATTGTTTCATTTTGAAAACATACCATATAATTAATAACCATGAATGTAAGATCAATAAGAAGTTATACTTTAGCTAATACATTTTTTTTTAATTTGCATGTCAAGTTTTGAGAGTGTGACTATATCAAAAGACAAAGTTATGCTATCAACATTATCTTACTTAGTTGTTCATATTCTTACAGGAGATAACACTTGGCAAATCCTGTTTTTTGTCACCATCAAGTGGTTAAAATCACATTTGAATAATGGCATGTTGTTGGTCATTAGTTGGACATCAACAACCCCTCTCATTTAATTTGAGCCATTCAGCTGTGTGTCCTTAATCATTGCTTTGATGGCACCACACTCTAAACAATTATGTCCAGTTAGTATATTTACAGCTGCTTTAATTGTTTTCATGGCGTACAGATATTACAGCAAAACAAATGCCACATTACACACGTTAAAAGCCATAACACACCAAACTATCACCGCAAAAAAAAAAAATAGCTTTGCAGCAAGTTTTGTAGGCATGTTCCTTGCGATCATGGAATGCCCACTCTTCACAGGGCAAGCCTATCCGTATGGAGTGGAGTCTTACCGCAGCCAGGGATAGGGTAGGGCCAGAATTCATAGTGTGAAAACATCTAGCGGAAATAGTATGTTTAGTGAAGTAATTGAGAAACCTCACATTCACCCATTCACACACACATACATACACAGATGGTGATTGCTGCCATGCAAGGTGCGACCAACCACTGAGAGCAGTTAGGGTAGGGGGTACGGTGGGGGGTTAGGCATCTTGCTCAAGGATGCTTACAGGTAGGTCAACACCACGGTTCAAACTCACAACCTTCCGACTGGGAGTCAAACACCGAGACCACTCGACCATCCTGTACCCATACATCCTCTCTATATGCTTTAATGTAAGCCTTACCTCGTGGCTCTTGGTCGTTCCAAGACCCAGGGTATTATTCTTTGTGTTAACCTTGATGTTTTCTGTAGAGCCTTGCTCATTTCTCCCAAGGCCCTGAGAAAAAAAAACCGTGTGTGAACCAAACACAGTTTTTTTCAAATTGGCTTTTACAGTTACCTGAATTACAGTTACCTGAATTGCATTTTACACTTGCTCCATTTTAAACTATGAGGAAGCTTCTGAAAATATAATAGTGAGATGCCTGACATAATGAAAATCATAGCCAAGTACCGTTCAATTCAGTTATTAATACCAAGAAGTACGGATTATGTAGTTATTAAACAACAAATATACCTTGCCTTTGGACCATCCCATTCGCTCCAGCATCTTCTGGCCAAATTTGTTATCGTCATTACTCCAGGTAGTGTTCCTGGGGTCTATAGACCACTTCCGCTTCTTTCGGGCTAAAGAGTGTTAGTAAAGGTAAGCATATTTTAAAACTGTAGTGGCACGGTCTATAAACATCTTTTTTTGCGCTACATGCGTGCACTCTGAAACAGCATCCCCTAGCGGTGTATCGTGTCTATTGCTGACATGGCAGTTTCTACGATAGGTGAAACCGTACCAGTACAAAACACTGGTCACGATTTGTAATGGCAAACAACAAACAATGTTATCTTTGTCCGACCGAACAGGAAAGTAGACTGCAATCGAACACAATAGCGTTACGTTACGTTGTACTACTGTGTACACACGTGCTCATAATGACTGGTGTACCGGTAGTTAGCTTAGCACTGTTAGCTTAGCATATCGAAAACAGACCGGGTAGAAACAACTTAACAGTAAAACAAAACGAAACAATATTGAACATATACATAGAAAAGAGTAAGACTTAAATGTAAATAAAATACAACATAACAAAACCAAGTTGCCCAAAAAAACCCACGTTCAGCAAGCATTGACATCCTGGGGTCTTGAATCAGCCTGGCTGAAGCTAGAATGGCTCGACGATAAGTGCCTGTAAGAAAAGAACTCTTGGAACATACAAATAAAAACATTTAAAACATAAAAAATGAAATCAATGAAATACTAGATTAACTTTAAAGTATCGGTTAAATGTAAACATACAGTAGCCTATCATTTGCATTATACTTTCTGCAATGATTACATTTGACCACAAGAGGGAAACCAATGTTTTGGTAAAATGATTGATCACAGCTACAGTACCTTCTGCTGTAGGTTTTTGTTTTGTAAACTTAACCTAGATCAGAGGTTTTCAACAGGAGGTCCGGGACCCCCTGCAGTACCTCTGAGGTACTGCAGGGGGTCTTCCAAATTATTTGACCCTAAACTTATTTTCTTCCAATAATTAAATAGTCAGAAAATATACTTAACATACATACAACCTGTGCTATAATATACTTATATTATAATAATAAATAATAATTATTTAAGTGACTTAGCTTTTGGCCTACCTTTTAGATGACCCATGATTGTAGGTCCCTGTTGTGTGTTTCTATCAGCCAAGCTGTCCTGCAATGTTTTCACTTTGGGTCATTGTTGACTCCTAATGTTAATTATTATTTAATAAAGAGGATTCAATTCTTAAATGAGCTGGTTACACAGGTTGTCATTTTTCAGAAGAGGCAAGACATGTAGTGATTCTGAAAGTAATATAGTAATATAACTACTAATGTAACTAATTACTTTTAATACCCAGTAATAATTAAAGTAATATTATTACTTTTTGAAGGCGTAATGAGTAAATAGTAACTTATTACAATTTCTGAGTAACTTGCCCAACACTAACAATAAGTCTATGGTCTGTACTGCCTATCAGTTAACAAAGAACTCTGCCTGCATTTTATTAGATAGATGGAAATTTCATGAAAAACATTCAAAGCAATGTGTATCTAACTTATCAGACTTGATCTAGAATAGCACTATCCTTAGTCTCCCCAGCTCTCTATTAAAAATAATCCACTGTGCAGTGGCAGAAAAAATGCCAACCAATGCAACATCTTTGAAATACCGGTTTCAACCACAAAGGTAATTCAAGACATAACTGAGTGTAAGCTACTGTAAACGATCAAATACACCTATAGTGCACAATAGCTTTATCAGAAAATGAGTTACTTTGCTTTAAAATATGTATTTCATGTTAGATCATTAATTTACAAGTATTATATTCTGTTTTAATAAATATATGACTTTTAATCAGATTTCTAAAATGTTTTTAATGTATATTTTCTATATATAGGCCTAGTTTAGAATGCTACATCATGTGTCTTACCGTGTTTACAGTGTAGGGTAGTTAACATTTAATGAAAGTATTTCACAAAAAGAAGTGAGTGGTAGATCCTCGAATGATTGATATAATATAAAACCATAAGCAGGAAAAATAGGCTACACATTAAGAAGTGCACTGTTAGCCAAAGGGTCACATTAAGGTCTTAATTAAGATCTATCTGAAATTAGATCAGAAGGGAGTCGAAAGGAAGCAGTAAAATGTTTTTTTTTTGTTCATGTTTATATGTTGCTTTATTTAAATGGGTAGTCTCACTGAGATTAGCAATCTGTTTTTTGACAGAAGATGCAAAGTATAAAACAAATGGCTGACATTACCATAGCAACTGCCAGGCCTATGTGAGGAAGAGCTATGCCACAGTGTTTTGGCCACCAACTCTTCCCTTGACACATTATATGCCTGAACTAAATATTCCCTGCAGGCAGCCACAGTCTCTCTCTCTATGAATTGGCACATGAAGGACTATATTTGGCCTCTAGTATCCTGAGGAGCGCTGTGATTGGCTAGGGGTAGACATGCCTTTAAGAGTGCAAGCAAGCACAAGCCTGACTAGCATATTTACCCTATTGAGCAAGGAAAGGTTCAGTCAGATTGTTCCTTGTCTACCCTCTAACACGTCTTCTGTTCCCTCAGCCTCATGTATGAAAGCTATTTCTTCAATACAGTACGGTTTTATTACACACACACACACACACACACACACACACACACACACCTCATTCAGCTTTTGATACATTTCTACTGACTGTGTTTATGACTTGTTTTATGTATGTCCATTTTTTATTTTCTACAAATATAGCTACTGTGTGTCAAATGTAAAGTTATGACACAAAGACAACCATTTTCAGTATGATTACTATGATATAATTGTGTGATGTTTTCAAATGCATGTGCTTTCTCCACTTGCAACAGATGTCCTTCAAAGGACCATAAAATCTGACATAATTTCTGCTGTAAAAAAGTAAATTTTCTATTTTCTGGTGGATGTGCACAACAATGTTTGTTTTGCACTTTACTTATTGTGTGGGATATGAAGAGCTGTAAACATTATAAAGCTGGCTAGTATATCTAACAACATGCCCACTGCACATCGAAACTTAGATTGTGATGCATGTTTAGACCACTTTACAAACTCCGAATATATTTAAGCATAGACATTTGAATTAATTTCCCTTTGAAGATGCTCAACTCCCTGGGAATTATTTGCAAGTATATGACTAGAATAAACGTATGTTAGCTCAAGACCCAGCATTGTTCACCTCTTAGAGATGCAACCCAGGGGATGTCCTGGGATTACATAACACCTTTATTCCTTTTCCCTTTATGAATTTATCAGAAGCTGTCACTGACTGTTTTCAATGACCTATCGGTATTGTGTTGTTTTATTGTGACATATGCAAACCATTTGTTGTAACATTTTAAAATCTAAGAGGCTAACAGTTAAGTTTCAGAAATATAGTTTGTAACACAGCTCAGAAATGCCTTTTACCAAACTTGTATGAAAAAGTTATTCATTTTATTATATTGATTCAATTGCAAAGTCAACCCTAAACCTAAAGTAATACTGCATTTCCTTATTTCTACAATTGTACACATCATAAAAACAAACTTCTGTGATTTAACATATATGCTAAGCTAAGGAGTGGTGGCCTCAAGCCCCAATAGAGCTGGGGCCGGCCCTGCATTAGACTTAGATTCAAAAGTAGCTTTGAACAGTTTCTATATGTAACAAGTACAGACACACCTCATTCCTGTCTCATTACTTAGCTCACCATGTAAATACAAAGGATTGGCCATGACTGAAAGCAGTATTCCTATATCAGTTGTTGTCGTCAGGGTTTTATCTCCAATTAATTTCCCCCAATATAAATTTTATTTATTTAGGGACATTTTGTTCTCAAATAAGGATTTTTAACTTGATATAAACCTTAAGCCTTAAACAAATGCTACAAGCAGATAACAATATGAGCTGTGGGTATAATAAAAGTAAATATGCTTTGCTAGTATTTTTTTAAATAAATATGCTAATAAACTATTAGCAACCTGTAGAGTAAAACATATCTGATAAGGTAATTAATTTAATATAGTATGTAATGTATATGACTTGTGGTAAACACTTTCAGCCTTTCTCCTGAATACGCCTAAACATAAAATTTTAATTTGGGTATATTTGTTTTAATAGTAACTAAGTAGCCTAATAAATAAATAGTAAAATAAAACAGTGCAGTGAGTTTTTTTAAACAAAATGATTTTGGTTAGAAACGTATTATACATTTTAATTACTGGTTGTAGCAGCCATATATGAATGCAAATAAGCTCTATTTTGTATCATATTGTGCAAAACTAATAATGTATTACAACAATCTTGTCTGTAGCCTGCTTCAAGTACAGACTTCTACTTAATAATTTTACAACAATGGAGAACAAACTGAAGTGCTGGAAAATAAAGATTTTATGACAAAGCATGGTTTGATTCAAAGAACAGAAATGATAAACATTTGCTTTACTTGACATTGTGGGAAAACATAACATATTATACCTAGATGTAAAAGAACAATCTCCCCTTTGTGTTACATTAACCCACAGAGGTGGTAAAAACGTAGCCTTAATCAACCAATTTTGTTGATTAAAAGGTCATATAGCAAATATCTAGTACATTCTCAGTTGCTTTTAAAACATTTTAAATTGAGCATTTGTATAAATAAGAACCTTTATGTAACACAATTCCCATAGTATGTTTACCACCATCAATAAATAGAGAACATAAAATAACTTCCCTGTCAGAATTAAAGCCCTTTAAACATTTGCTATATACTTCTATAATCAGTGATTGAAGACTTTAGCGTTAGAAGTAAACCATGATTGGAAAGTCTGATTTGATTATAGTGTTAAAAAAATAGAAGCTTGGTCAAACCTGAAGACAACATAAAATCTGTTAATTTCAAAAGAAAATAAATTCTACAGAGTGCTACAGATTGATTAATGTAGCATTTGCTTGTTCACTTTTCCTGCCCAGCCTTGCCCTGCAATGTTGACAGAATGCAATTTGTAACCCTGTAAGTGAACATGCTCTACATTCATTCCATTTAATCCCATTATCCTCATCCCTATTATCTCCAAGATGAAGAAATAGGGTGTTGAGCTGAGTGATAAATAACAGTGTTAGGCAGAGGAATGGCCTGCCCAAACACTGGGTTTACTCCAAACAGCCACACTGAAGCAGAGTCCGCTCCTATTTACTGTCCATGTTACTACAGTAGATTAGCTCGTTTAAAATGGACGCCATACGCCAATCCTGCGTCCGGTATAAACTGCAATCTGTAGCTATTAGAGTAAACCACGGTAAAGCAAGGCTTTAACATTCTTTACCAAGGAGAGCTCATTCCATTTACACAGAAGAGAAACACAGACTATGTACAGGCAGTGTTTCCTTATTAAACCAGTTTTTACAGTATGTACAAACAATACTCTTGATGTTGTTCTGCTCTCAGATGGCGCGAACAAGACGAGATTCCGAGCCAATGGAGCTGAGCATTGTCTGGACAAGCTCCGGGAGGTCGTAGTCATGCTTCCATCCCCAGTCGCTCCGTGCGTTGGAGTCGTCAAAGTTCATTGGCCAACTGTCAGCTGGAAGGAACGCAAACAGTCATCAGTAGATCAGTATACTGCAGGTCACAGTGACAAAATGACACAGCGAGTCTCCCCAAAACATATGACATTCGCCATTAGTTTATGGTCGTTGCACCCAAACAATACAAGAAAAATCAAATGTCTTACCAATAGCCTGTCGCACAGGGTCAATGTCATATGTGACGTCCAGATCAGGGAGCTGTTTCTGAACCTCTTGAGCCAGCTCCTCTGGGGTGAAGCTCATGGCGTTGATGTTGTATGTCCTCATGCTCAGGGATTCAACTGGAGCCTCCATGACTTCGATGGTGGCACGCAGGCAGTCATCGATGTACATCATCGGCAACCTTGTGTCAGGCTTCAGGTTGCATTCGAACCTGCCGGTCTTGGCAGCATCATGGAAGATCTGAACGGCGTAGTCTGGATAGGCGTTTAATAATCCCACAGAGAAAACTGGTTATTGCAACAGAACGACAACACATCTATGCAAAGCTAAATTAAATCATACTAGAATGCAAATGTGTATCGAGGTGCAGCAACACAATATTATATTAATGTGAGATTTCTGTTTATTTAGGAGTCTATGCAAAATGTAACTGTCTTAAAAATAAACATTTTAAAGCAACAATACTTTTTTTTTTTGCTTAAAATTGCAATTACAGTTAGAAATCCTACTCAGTTGTAAATGTAGACATGTAGTGAGAGGCAATGTTATGCGCCCCAAACGAGAGATAAGTTATCAGCTGGCGTAAAAATACAAGTCAAACCAGATCCCAGGTTCAAGCCAGTTACATAACTACCTTCTGACATGAAAGAATACAGCAAGAGAGATTAATGCAGTAATGTTCAAACTGGCTTGTGACCCTGTGAAAAGATTACATTCTATTCCATATAATTAATATATCTTTATTTATTTTTTATAAAGTGCTTATTAGGGGGTTTATTTCAAATGTGTGGAAGGTCAACTGAATACTGGTCAGATCTCCCTAACCTGTTGTGCCACCACCGGGCTGGGAATCAGCAGAGATGATCCCTGGGTAACGAAGACAGCGGAAGTCCAGGCCATAGCGGTGGTGGTAGTACTACAGAGAGCAGAGCAGAAGTCATTACTCTAGTACAGACAAAACAAAATGTCTTAACACTGTAACCAGTATGGCCACACTGTCTAATCATATGTACTAAATTAGTAATTCATAATGGCACTACTCCTAGATAAGAATGACACGATCCAATTTTTTCAGTCCCGATACGATACAGTAAGTACGTCAGTTAAGTTTATTTTTAGAGCACCTTTCACAGACAAAGGTCACAAAGTGCTGTATAGTAAATGCAATGCAAACAAATAAAATCCTACACCGTACAAAATAAAAGTACATCATACTATAAAACAAAAACCTAACACTATGTTGCTAATTAAAAGCTTGCCGAAAAATGTGTTTTGAGGTTTTATTTAAAAGCGGCCACGGAATCTAAGGCTGTCAAGCCTTAGATACAGATACCGATACAGATACCGATACAGAGTACCGATCTGATTCCTGTAAAACATAATGTAACATGGGTGCTACATATGACTAAGGAAATATTACAATTTTGTGCTTGATGCTTGAGAGTAGACCTACATGTGTAAATTAATTGGATCAGCCCCATAGATCGGTTACAACTGTCCAATATTCACAGATACCGCTCCAGCAATTTAAGTCAGTATCGGACCATTTTCCGATCTCAGTATCGTACTGGTGCCATCCCTACTCCTAGACATACGATTATCTTAATGTGGGAGCTATGCGTGTTATGGCTGAGTGCTCACCTCCCCCATCAGCTCAGCATGGACCTTGGAGACCCCGTAGATGGTGCGGGGCCGTTGCACACAGATATCGGGGGTGGGGTTGCGGGGAGAAGTAGGCCCGAAGGCTCCAATGGTGCTGGGGACGAAGAGACGCAAGCCGTGTTCTGCCGCTATGTCTAGGATGTTGTGGAGCCCTGTGGGACGACCAGACACACCTGGCTACTTAGGTCGCTAGAACGTGAGCTTACTGTACTGCTCATTAGGAACAGCTGGAGAGACTCTAAGTCCATCTGACATAATTTTTTGTTTTTTAAAATTGGCAATATTTAAATAATTTCTTACGTTTTTGGAAGATATTACTTTTTATTCAGTTACACACAGCCTTTTCATTGTAATAAAGGTGAAATGAATGAACCCAAATACGGAAGCCTAATAAATATTGCTGTTTTAAGATGCTAATTGCGACACAACTTCCGTTGCTTGACAAAGTAATCAAATAAGATGCGTGGCTGCTCACCTGTGATGTTGACGGCGCGCGCTAGCGCTACATTCGCTTCCCCAACAGCGCTGAGGAGCGCACTGTAGTGCACCAACCAGGTGATGCGATTGTTCACTACAATTTCACGCAGGTTCTTGTAGTCCAGGATGTCTGAGTAGATGAAAGGGCCTGAGAAGGGAAGACAAGTCTATCACATACAATTATCTACTAAAAGATGTCAGAACATTTCAGTAAAAGCGTAAAAATGTTTTTTCCGTGTTTATGGTTAATTAATGTTTTTCATGGTGGAGAGACTTTTTTTTACAGCTTCACTCTTCACTCCTTTCGACATTTCATTATTGGTAATTGGTCAACCAGTCACAAAATAGATCTTAGCATGCCATCTAATTATCAGTGACCATTTCAAAACAATGACGACTTGTTTGGGGCCCTTGGGTTAAGTAAAATCAAGACATGACCGGTTTCTGTCGCCCTTATGCGCCAACATATTATTTGTCTAAGAAACACTTGTTTACACAACACATTGAATCAACCTATTGCTAAAAAACTGAAACATTGGTAACTAGTCATTGATTTGTGCTGTACCCAAACTGTTTTATATCTAATAAGGATGAAAACATTGTGGCAACTATTTAACTTGAACTTTTGGAAGAATATGCTCACCGCTATGAAACACATGGCTTGGGGGTTTCCGGATGTCGGACAAGATGACGTTGTTGTTTCCAAACCTCTTCCTGTAAAGCAGTAAGTAAAGAACTGGCATGCCTTATCTTATCACAAGATAAGATATCTTGTGATAAGATATCTTGTGATATCTTGTGATATCTTGTGATATCACAAGTTCACACACGTTGCATTGCATTTGTAATGGGGTAGTTTGCCAGCTCTTACCTCAACAACTGGGCTAGCCCCACCCCTAGTTGTCCAAGACCACCTAAAAGAGCCAAAACAAAAGATAAATAAATGTACATTTGAAGAATTCCAGAGACAAATTCAGTAGAATTAACATTTTGCCCAATTACCATGGAGACTTAGAAACTAAATACCATAATAGGGAAGCCAACAAAGTATTTTCTTAATCCAATAGCGATTTCATTGCAGTAGTAATACAAATCCTTGCTGTTTTTAAATGCTATAGCATGCAGGTTGCCGTTATCTAAGCCAAGCCAATTGTGCTTAGAAACACTGATAAATACAGCACTGTCTAGAGTAAGCTGTAGCACGTCTCATTCAATATTACAACCAGGGAGATACTTGCAAAGTAACATTAACTTACCTGTGATGAGGACTTTGGGGTGATCGGTCTCCGAGAAGGACACAGAGTGGAAGCTCGCATCAGATGTCACTTGTCGTGGGGAGAAGCTTATGTTGCGCACAGTTACAGTGACAGGGAGGCATCCACACCCTGAGCTGCCAAGGAAGACCTGCTTAGCCACTTTGCTGAGGTTTCTGAGGACAGGCATGGTGGTTTCTGTGGAGGAAAGAAATAAGTTATTTCCCATGCAATTATTTATTTTTTAAATTGCATTAAATTTCACACTCATTGATGGAATGATATGCTTCATCATGCATTTCAATATTTATCTTGCCAACTCCTCATTCTATTTCACACTTGCTAATCCTACTGCAAATAAGTTACCAAGGCAGAGGCTAACCAAACCACTCCTACCTATGGTTCCTACTTTAAGTGCCAATAGTCGAAACAATAGTGGGACATACACTGCAGTTAAGTAGGGATGAGCGCATTTATGTTGGGCTACTGATTACTTCTCAGCAGCTTAGCAAAACAACAATACTATTTAAAACATATCCATATGTATGGGCAGAGCTCATAAAAAATGTACATAATTAAAAAGAAATAGCGTGACTTAAGCATTATAAATAGATGCGCGAAGAGGATCGCCAATTTCAATTGAGCAAGCAGTGCATCCACGCCGCATTTTATGCATTCACGACTTAAACCATATCCACGATTGTTATACTACGTATTATTATTGTTTTTTAAACCTTTTTTTTACCTGGGTTTATTTTTTCACGATTAGGCTACTTACCGAACGGTAGGAGAGCTTCCAAAAAGGAACGAAAAGAGTAACGACATTTTTTATACTGCCCTGCCTTCAACGTCGGCCAATCAGGGAGTGAGGGCGGACGTGATACAGTATAACTGCCTGCTAGGCTACATAACATCTGATATTGACTGAACTGGTATGAAGCGCTTGGGTTGAATCAAGGGTGCGAACAATGACACAATACGTGGGCAGGTCTAAGAATGACTTCATGCAAGTACTTTGGTCATTCAACAACCGTACAAAGCATAATAGCAATATCGAGATCACTAGTTTCCTTATTGCTGTAGCCCTAATTCTCAAGGGACAGAAGTTCCCTTCTGTTGCACCAATATTGATTTACTTTCAGCTCACGCAAAACTGTGAGATTAGGTATATAAACTAATTCAAATTATTTGAACTAGTTTACTAAAGGTATCACAATCATTGACCTAGGCTTATAGTAGGCATAGCTCAATGATTTTTACTGTCTGGTTTTGCCACGTATAGCACTTATAGCCAATAGGCAGATACAGCAGAGATCTAGAGAGTTTTGTTTCTACACTCTCATGCATCAACATGATCAATCAATCATCATTATAATCATCAATAGAAATCGCAATAGACTCATTTAAATATGTCTAATGCATAAACAGACTATAGTTTTATCCTCCTACTTATTCACCGTGCACCCAGTTTAGCATTTCAGCCCTGAGCCCTCGGAGTAGCCTATTGTATTCAGTGGCTGTTAAAGGCTAAAATCATGTGAGAAAAGTATCAAAAGACTAAAGGACGCTATTTTGGCATTTGCCAAACCGACGATACAGCTACTGTAAGACATCAGTTTGTCATAGTGTAAATAGGCAATCATTTCACTCAAAATATGTTTTTAATTCCTTATACAGTAGCCTAGCCCATGTTTCATGCGATGAAATAGGGCGAATTGCCTACTAAATCAACCTAAAATATAAAATATAGTAGCCATATAGGATATACTATATAGCCTACGTCCAGGCTGTTCAATGAACTGCACAATACTGCAACAGTAGCCTAGTAGCAAATGCTATGAATGAAAGATAAATAGCATAACAGTTTACTTACCAATATAGGCTAGGTTTAACTGATACCAGTAGTGTAGGCTATTAATTTGAAATGGGCAGTTTTGTCTCACTAGATAACGAGATCAGTATCTGCACGTCCTATAATTTCTATGCTATCGAATAACGGTCAGTGACGTTTATTTGCTATCTCCCCCCGTGTATTGCATCAGCTCCAGCCCCACGTTATATATCTTATCTCCGACAATGAATCCGGCTTTTGCTCGGATTGGAGGAGCCGCGGAGGTGCGGTCCCCTTCATGAATCACTCCCACAAATGGCGTCAGCCAATCAGTGTCCGAGTTCGTACCAAACAGCCTACACAACTGAACTCACTGGCAACCTGCTAAGTTCCAACTGAGTCCAGAATCAGAAGATGTGTAGCCTACGCGCCGCAGTACTACGTCGTGTAACAGTCTGATTTGTGGGGGTTCATGACTTTTTGCGACACATTGTTTACGGTTGCTGTGGTTTCTTTTCTTTAT
>JAODUK010000017.1:2295695-2317406 GCA_027564635.1 Typhlichthys eigenmanni
TTTCCACCACCATGGAAACAGTGGGCCAGCTTGGGCCTGAAACTCCCGGGCTGAAAAGTGGCCCCACTCCGGCCCTGCGTGTGTGTGTGTGTGTGTGTGTATGTGTGTGTGTGTGTGTGTGTGTGTTAAAGAAAGGCTTAGAGGGAGAGAGAGCGCGACAGAGTGAGCGAGCGCAGCGTAATACAAGAAACCAAAGGAGAGGCGGAGTGAGAGGGAGGAGAAAGGTAGAGGATGAATTGCGTCGTCGTGGGATAGCAGAGCTGGGCTGCTCGTCCTGCAGCTGGAGAAGAGAGCTGCGAACTGCGAAGAGAGAAGCACTCACGACGGAAAAGAAGGTCCGGGCAGAGTACAGCTGGAGTCTGGACCAAAGTTAGACACATGACGTGCGTCTAGCGTTTTGCAGGCATAGCAAGCAGCGCCTCTGCAGGAGAGTGAGGGAGAGTGAGGGGAAGAGAGAGAGATAGAGAGAGGGGGAGAGAGAGAGAGTAGCTGGAGAGGCACTGAGGAAGGGGGACTAAAGGAGAGATGGGCTGCGTCCGTGACGCCACCGGTGTGCGTTATGGGGACGGAGCGGGCGCCGCCGCTGCACTGACACCCCGTTTTTAGATGGCTCCCACATTCGGGGTGTTCTCGGAAAACAGGTGTCAGGGAAGTGTCGTCACGGGCCCCGGAAGCCGGGGGAGGTGGGAATACAAGAGAGGGAAAGATGGCAGCGAAATCCGATGGTCGCGGGGTCGTCACCGGCTTCGCCCAGCTGCACAACCTGGACGAGGTGGTGGGCACGGGCGAAGACGACCCCCGGGACGGCAGCTCCTTCCACATCTGCCACTGTTGCAACACCTCGTCGTGCTACTGGGGATGCCGGAGCGCGTGCCTGCATTACCTCCGGGGGAAGGGGAAAGGGAAGGAGGAGGCGGCGCGGCCACCGCAGGACGAGCGCCTCTGGCTGGACTGCTTGTGGATCGTGCTTGCTCTTCTGGTCTTCTTCTGGGACGTGGGCACCGACCTGTGGCTCGCCGTCGACTATTACCACAAGCAAAACTTCCTGTGGTCGGGCCTGACCCTGTTTTTCGTGTTGGTCCCCTCGGTTCTGGTCCAGATCCTAAGCTTCAGGTGGTTTGTACAGGATTTCACGGGGGGCGGGCTGGGCTCCGTGGAGGGGCTCAGCAGCCGCAGAGCCACGGTCGGTGTGCAGAGAGACAGGTGCTGTCTGCTGTCCGTCTGGGTATGGCAGACCGTCATACACATCTTTCAGATGGGGCAGGTGTGGAGGTAAGCGGAGGAAACTTTCAATGTAACCTTTAGTGGTCCTCAAACTGATGTTGGGTCGCGGAGTGCTTTTCGTACACGGTCGCGAGAGAGAAACTTTTAAAGAAAAATACGGTTAAAATTGTAAATGTTCTTCATTTGAACAGAGTTGCTGTGTTGTTCGCTGTTGGTAATATATGCACATTTTACGTTGTGTCTTTTCTATGGGAGCCAAGTGTAACATGCATCGGTGGCTTTAGAGGGTGGTGAACCACTTTAGAGGGATTGTATAGCTTCACCAGACCGTTTATCCGCCCCCTTTTGCCTTACCATTCAATGTCTCACCTCCTCTGTCATCTGGCGTAACCCGTGTTGGTACAAGACCTGGCCGCAGCCATGGCGCTGTTATGTTTCCACACACACACCACACGCGTGTCTGCAATATAAAACAGCATTTTAGTCACAAAATATACTGGTAGACGAAAGTGCCTCAGCCGCACCGCTGTGATTCATTTTTCTCTTTTATTTTTTTTTCTCTCTCAGCGCGCCAGAGCGCTGGTGTGGACAGGGACGACTGAATTTTAGGGGGCAATGTAGCTTTCGAAATATACCATGATCGTGTGTCTTTGTGTGCGTGCTTAGCACAGTGCATGCCAGGATTCTGACTCGTCGAACGAACCCCCTCGCCCCCCCCCCCGCATCCACAGTACAAACAGTACAAAATCCTTCAACTCTGTACAGGCCAGACGAGCATCTGTTTTCACGGCTCCCGCGTCTTACAAAACGACAGCCACCCCCCACAGACATGATGTCATCGACTCCTCTGCGACGGTCGGCATCTTTAGGTCTTGAAATTCGCTTTTACCGCAAAAATGGACCTCCCTCTATATAGCACGCACAACCTTACTCAAGGTCTACGTGCGCGTAATTTGTATTCGCCTACGTGACATTCTGCGTAGTTGTAAAAATTGTGACCCTGGTTACTCTTTCAGACTGTTTCAGTATAGTGGCGGCTAGATGGGACATCATATCCACTCCATGGAAGATATTTACTGGCTTTCACGGCAGTCGGCAGCGACTTGAATTGTTGTTGTCTTTTTTGGTGCAGACAGGCACTGCGCCGAAAACATGTCTGAAGAGTACGCTTCCCGATAAACGGACAATATTTCGTACAATGTCATGTTATACAGTTTTATATGCGCGTCTGTGTCAAGGCAGTGCTTCGTGTGTGCTTGTACCCGTGTGCTTGAGCATGACGGAAGGTGTGTGTGTGTGTGTGTGTGTGTGTGTGTGTGTGTGTGTGTGTGTGGGGGGGGGGTGGGGGGGTGAAGATTTGAAGGCTTCTTTACTCCTTTTATATTTTTCAACTCTATTGTATGTAATGTACGGTATATTACCAGCTCACATGCTGCCTGGCATTGAGTGACTGACATTTGTATTTGTAGGCCTATATGTATGTGTTTTCTATATTCACAGATTATAACCTATAAATCAATATGCAATGTTGTAATGTCTCCTTTCGAATTCATATTCAATATGTAAACACTTGAAGTCATTGAAATCATTCCCCAACACATTTCCTGCGCCATGTGGTGCTAATGAGCATGTTTATGTTATAGTAGGCTACTATTTGTCACCTCTGTAAGGCATGGTGGAAATTACAGTAGTATGCAGTACCTGGCATACTATAATGGTGGTGATAACATAAGAAGATATGGAGGTGGTGCTAGTGTGTGTCTGTGTGTGTTTGTGCGTGAGTGCGTGAGTGTGTGTGTGTGTGTGAGAGAGATAGAGAGGTCCTCCTGTCTTGGAGCATTTTATTCTAAGTTTTTAGTTTTTTAGTTGGAAGTGCAGTCAAGGTGTGTTAATTACTAGCATGCACAGCCATCACTATCTGTCCCTGGCTGCAACCTAGCGGATATCATAGTAAGTAAGTAAGTAAGTAAGTAAGTAAGTAAGTAAGTAAGTAAGTAAGTATGTTTATTTATATTGCGCTTTTCACAGATAAAAAATCACAAAGCGCTTTATATTAAAACATCAACATGACGGGTACAAAGAAAGATACACAGAAATTTAAACAATGTAGATAAAATAAAAATAGTGAGAGGGAACCAACCAACACAGTTAAAATGGGCCACAAATTAAAATATAAAACAATGTTAAAAGTGTTTATTAAGGAAAGCCTTTGTAAATAAAAAGGTTTTCAACTGCTTCATAAAAATCTCTGTTGATCCTAGTGAGCACAGTGCTAAAGGACAGGCATATAGAAAGTAGTGAACTGTTGACTACTTTCTGTTGAGGGAAGGGCAGTAAAACCTGAACAGAATTGAGCATATTATAGTAAAATGTGCGGCAGAACATTGAACTATGCCTTGTCATGTTATGTCAGCAAAGAGCCCAGGGTGAGAGGTCATTGTCACGGCACTGTCTTGCTGTAGACGGGACAATCTGGTATTCTGAGCTGGGGTGAAAGGTCAAAAGCTGGCCAGTTCTGACTAAGAACAAGATGTGTAGATGGCTTGGAAAAGAAAAACCTTGAAAGCGGTGCTATACTTTATGTACTTTTCTGTGTATGTGTATTTTCTTTGTTTGTTTGTCTTTTATCACATTCAATTGTACACCTGACTGGAAACCATGTTGCCATGGGGACATCTCATCAATTCCAGCCACTGGTTTTACAAGTAACAATCTCGGGCACTCTTAACATCAAGGAATTTTGCATACTGAAAGTGCCCTTTTAAACGTGAATGAATTAATATCGAGGTTCACAAATCCTGCCTCCTCATTATTCATCTCTATTTTCAGTTCTAGGTTTAATCAGCTTTTCTCTGGGCACCTGAGGACCAAACAGAGAGAGCACCGCCAGTTAGTTCCTTGTTAGGTGTTAACAGAACAGGGAGGACTCCTCTCCTATGTGAAGTCCCCCTCCCGTACCGGAACGCTTTCATGTCTGCTTTGCCAATGGAGTCTCCTCGAGCTTATACAGATTCCCTTCACATATGCCAGTGCACATGTGCGTTTGCACACGCTTTTATGTACATAAGAGTTCTCCTGCCGCTAAGACAGACAGGCTAATCGTTGCAAAATTAAATCAGTGTCTGAGTAAATGGGGAGACACATCCATCGCAACCTCAGAGGAAATTCTTAAGGTAGGATTGTGGAAGCCCTTATTGGAAGCCATGTTGGCCTCTATTTATTTCTTGGCTGTTTGTCTGTTAAATTAGGTTTAAAACATTTCACAGTCTCAAAGACATATCTACTGTATGCAAGCCAAGATTCAGAGTTAAAACGAATAAGGCAAGGCCATCCAGCAGTAGTAGTGCCAAGAGCTGTTTATGTGCTCCTTGAAACTATTATTTCATAAATGGTTTCTATGATGACAAAGGGTGAATTTATCAACAGAGTGGATAATTATTGGTTCATGTTTTGAGCACAGTTAATGGAAAAGGCTGGTCCACTTTGTCAAACTAGGAGCTAAAACTCTACCTCATCTGCCTGCTTTTAAAACTGCTGTTGGGCTTATTTCACGCAACCTTGAAACACCAAAATATGCCTCCATAGGGAAATTCTCTGTATTGCTTGCTCCTTTTCAAGAGGGTCAGAGCGTAGGTTAGGGTACTGAACATGTAGGGACTCAGAGTCTTGCTCAAGGACACTTAAACAGAGTGGTTGCTTCATGCCTGAGACATTACTCTAAGACATTGAAAGATGAAGAATAATCTGCTCATTATATGGATGGAGAAACTTTCAGCAGAGATGTCAACCATGTAAGATCTGATCAGGCCAAGATTAAACTATAGTATATACATATAGTATAGTATAGTATATACTTCAGTTGCTTTTATTAAAGGTATAGTCAGTGATGATAAGCTATTACACTTTTTGTCCCAATCAGTGAATATTTACTCATGTTCATACTAGTATGTGCTAAGAATATAATCCAGTGGTAGCCTTAGCAATGCATGTCCAATGAACGCTGAGCTTCTGAGGAAGCAACCTATATATGGCACTGAAAGGAGAGGTGTTTTTGTTTTGATCAAATTGAAATATCTACAATCCTTTTTCAGCATCCCTGACTCCATCTTTAAATGATTCACTAATAATGTGCAGTCTTGTCTGCTCGTTCAACAGTCTGCAGCATTTTGCCACCACAAACTGATGTTTGGATTTACACTTTAATCCAGTACAACATTGGGCTCACCACAGAGCAACATGAGGGGAATCTGTTTGTGGCTGACATCTGCTGGTGTTTCCCAGCCTGGTGAATATTAACACAGAGAAGTCAACAAAAGCCCTACTTGGCTGGATGGCAGCTTGGAGTGGCCAAAAAAAGGTTTGTATATGTGGTAGTGAGACGTCTCTAGACCAACAGTCCCATCACAAACAATAAAGATAAAATAATGAAAAAGAGCAAACAAGTGAAAGGCGGACCGAATGGTGGAGAGAGGCTAGGCTGGCCTCTATTTATGACAGCCTATATGAATATGGTTTGAGGATGTGAAATGAGCAAAGACTGCACATCTTGTCATTTCTGCAGTGGCAGCAGAGAAAGTAATGCTTTGTTCTGGGAGAATAGTACAAGACTGCAATAGGTCATTTTCACTTGCCTGTTTATTGACAACACAAATAACACACTGATTCATCCCTCCAAGGAGCTATACTTTATATTACTGATGTTCTAATTAACTAATTAACACATATATAACACATCCAGATAGTTACACTGTAGAGCTCTTAAATATCACATTCAAACCTCCACTGGCACGCTGGAATGTATTGTGTAACACTACTCATTTTCCCATTAGCAGTGATAACAGGGGCAATGTATCCTTTAAAGTCAGCGCTCTAAGAAAACCCCCAATTACGAGACAGAGGAGGTTATCAAAATGCACCAGGCTCGCTCGGGAGCGCGTCCCAGCTGGTGGTAAAGAGAGATGCATGCATATTCAGCTCAGCTACTCGTTCATTCGGGAATGAGCAACGTCGGAGAGCACGACATGAAAATGTCGCTGAATTGCTGTTTCAGCACATGGTATTCAGAATATGAATCAGGATGTGTTATTTAATTAGAGGTGAATTAATTTGCAGACAAAAAAGCTGCAAACGTTTTCATCTTCATTTGAATTAATCCCGGTTTGAATGAAACCCGTTTTCAGTAGAGAGATGTTCTCCAAACACGAATAGTGTCTTGAAAGTGTAAATACAACATGCAGAACATGCTAGAGCAGCATCCCCGCCATGAGTAAATGAACAGAAGACGTGGCATCTGACTCCACCACCGGTTCCACAGGCGGCAATGCCTGCTGTTTTGCCGAGGGCTCTTCGATTTAGCGTAGAGTGAATGTGAGAGAATAGAGAGGCAATGAGGATGCTTGATTTTGCTGCCTTAGGCATGGGGTCCTGAGCAAAACCAAATGATGTAGTAAACCTTTAAGGCCCGAAGCTTATGCAACTCTGATGAACAGACAGGCATGCTGGCAAACACACACACACACACACACAAATACACGCACACACACGCACGCACACAAAATACAATAATATTAAGCAAGCAGGCAGGCAGCAAAATATAGACATTTGTATGCAGATCACACACACACACACGCACGCTCGTATGCACGCACACATACGCCACCTCAGGGGAATAGAGAGTAGCTCTTGGTTACACACCTTCTTATATTCTGTCTCACATCACAGCATCTCTAGCTCTCTCTCTCTCTCTCCCTCTCTCTCTCTCTCTCTCTCTCTCTCTCTCTCTCTCTGACACACACACACGCTTCAGGTAGTGGCTCTGTTTTATTCTCCCCTGTCCTGTTCCTTGAGGCACTTACTGTAGATCAGAGAGAGAGAGAGACAGAGAGAGAGAGAGAGAGAGAGAGAGAGAGAGAGAGAGAGAGAGGGAGAGAGATGGTACAGCCAGTGGACTATAAATCCCCCCCGTTCACCCCCATTCACTTTCCTTGCCTCCTCAAGGAAAAGTCATTATTAGTGCCTCCCAGCCCCCACGCCTTATCTCCCCAACTGCCTCCCACCCTCCCATCCACATCCTCTGGGACAGAAAAAAAGAAAAGAAAACAGATTTTCCTCCAGTGGGCTATACCTAATGTGCAGGTAGGACAGCGTGTTATGTCAAGGGCTTGTGTGTCTATAGCGTGTTTGCGTGTGGGCACCATATTATGTTTCTCTATAGATCCCCATAGAGTATTCTCAGCCTCTTCCGTCCAGTAGCGCTACGTCACCTAAGCAACTCTGTGCTGAACGTCGATGCATATACATGTCAGCGCATTCCGAAATTGAGAAGTGGACTTTCATTGGCTGTTAGCATTGTCACTCACGAAGTCTGTATGTGTAATTCTGGTGTGACGGTAGTGCAGTAGCCTGCTTTATTTACTAATTTCAGCTGTTACATATTTTAAGCACTAATGGTAGTCTACAGTACTTATCTAACAGAACAATACCTGAAAGCAGCCAGAGTCATGTTTGTAAGTTTCTCAACAAAATCCTCTGTATAAGTTCAATGTCCGACTTTGTCATTGAGTTACGTAGTTGGTTGATGTGCATGCCAATCAAAATACCTCTCCTGTCAAGTAGGCGGATCTTGACGCAGTTAGCCAGCACTGTGTCCCAGACTTTACGTAAGCGTAGCAGCCACAGCAATCCTCGCATTTGATGGTACTCAACATGGCTCCTAGCAGGATATAAACACAAGGGGTTCACTGTCCAGGGCATCATTAAGAGCTACTACACCCTTGTAAGAGCTGTTGCCATTTAATACTGTATGATCTGTTCACTTTCAAGTCTGTTATTTGTTCAGCGTATGCGGAGGAGCGGAGAATATCAGCTCTGCAGTGAAAATACCACTAGCCCACATCTGTTCAGTTCTCACGTCTCCTTATACCTTACACCTCCTTATACCTCTCTGTATCCTTCTCTACCCATCCTCAATACACACCACGGTCGCCTATACTTTCTGTTACACATACAATGTGATTTGTGTTCAAACCAAGGTCTATTACTGTACATACGGACCACAGTGAAAACCATTACTCGGGCCCAAAGGATATTCACCGCTTGTTGAGACCATGCATGGTCCCTAGTTTTAATAGTCAGGGTCCAAACTATATATTGAATCACTACGCTCCCAGGTGTGTTATTAACAGTCAGTATGCTCTCGCAAACTACACTGTCTTTTTCTATTAGAAAGTTGCCATATGTTGCTTAATCGTGTTTGCCTCCCACACCTGTGTACTGTGAGTCTTAATGTTCTGAGGGTCCACGTAAAGCCTGTTAATCCCCCTTCACTCCCCGCCTAGTGGCAGTCTCCTGCGTTCCCTGTCTGCTATATAGTCACAGCCATCATGCACTCCTCATGCGCTCCGGGGCCGCTAGTTAAAGTCATCATGGCGACTCGCTGCCTCCCTCGCACTGCTCTCCATCTTCCTCCACCGCTCTCTCTCTCTCTCTTTCTCTCCCTCTCTCTCTAGCTCTCGTTCTCGCTCTCCCTTGACCCCCCCCCCCCCAAACACGGGCTGTTGCCTCCTTCGCGGTAAAGCTGCAGTTGACCTCCATTTTGTGTCAGGGAGGAAAAGTGGAGCATGTATGGCTCCTGCCGCCGGGCCTGCCACTCCAGCCGTCTGCCGGCTCCCCGCAGACCCCCCTTATCTCCAGATCTCCTCCCCCCCCCATCCCTTCCTCCCCACCTCCACCACGTCCTCCCTCTGCCTTGAGAAGATCTGTTTCTTCTTCTGTTGCCCCGTGCCTCTACTTGTTATCCGTCCGAGTAATGGAGGTGTCATAGTAACGGGAAACACAGGTGTAGCTCATATCAAGCATTTCATAATATATTCTATGGGCCGGTCGTTTCACTATAGTTCTGTCAGTGCCGGTGCACGGTTGATCACAATGGAGCACTCCCGTATTTTACCCTGCTATGACACCTCTGTGAAAAGACTCCGTAGTCTGTCTAAGTGTCACTCTCATTCTTTACCCTCTCACTCTCACTCTATACCTCGATGTATGCCCTTTCCTCTATTAGCCTTGAAATATCCACACAGCAAATGGAGCCAGGGACCTCTGAATACCAGAGGCTTTTGCCGAACAAAAAGCCAGTTTTAAATAATGTATCTGCTAATGACAATGCTGTAAACACAAGCATTCAGAAAGGGATGTAAAGGGTTCATTCCTACAGGAGTGGTACCTCTGTACATGCAATAAGTATCCATTTCCGTAGCTTGTAGCTTAACTGACACACTTTACAGTCTTCATGTACAAGGGATGAATGGTAATGGAAGACCAAGGTGCTGCCAGTATTCTGAAAGGCTTTCTGTTATTTACAGAGTAAACCGTTTCTCTTTAATAACAGACTAGAAATCATAGCTTGGGCTTTGGTTTGGTTTGCATTAATATCAGTGGCGGATTCTTTTACAATCAAATCAAATGAAGCAATATCATTTTTACTATGCACTGCACGCAGGAAATCATAGCACTGTGCGCATTCACAGGGCCTCTGTATATCCACGGCTGTATACCAATTAATAGCCTGCCTTGCCTTATAAATTACACTGTGGTTAAACAGGGGCAAATCATTTATTAGCTAAATGAATTATACATATCAACACATTAGTAATACGGCAGCAGAGAGGCAGGCTTTGCATGTTTTCCGTATTGATATACAGTATCAGTTCTTTCCTGTCCTCCAAAAGCATGTATTTACCACGCAATGGCCCAGTGTGTTTCAGGGAATCCCCCTTTCTGTCTCACACCAGCTGGGATAAGCTCAATTCCCCTGTGATCCAGGAAAACAGGCACAGGCAGTTAAGGAGATGGGTGGCTGGTATAATGAGCACCACTGCAGTAGAAGCCTCATTCCACAACCCATACATTAGTATTACATTAAGGTGCATTATTTTCTCAATACCCTAATCTTTAAGTAAGTATGTGAACGTGTGCCAAACAACCCCGGTCCCATAAACACACACACACACACACACACATACCTCCACATCCTTGCTACAGTAATGAATTTTAATGGAGTGCATGTTTAAAGTCATGTGTGCGTGTTGGAGGCTGTAGCAGCCAGCGTTTTCAGAGAAGACCTCCAGGTTCCCGTCTAATCACAGCGTGTGCCCCGGGCATCAGTGTGGTAAACACTCAACGTTTCACGTTATAAATTATTGAGCAGTGTCACACTTGCACAAATGCAGAGTTATCCATTGTTCTCATTGGAATATTGGCTGGGTGAGCTAATGAGAAATATGAAGATGCACTGTCAGGTGTTTACAGACTCCAATACTACTCTTCCTCACTTGTCTATACACAACCAAACCTGCTGGTAGTCTTGGTTGTGAACATTCTTGTCCTTGACAGACAGGCTCCCAACAGACATGACACTTTTCGTATAGAGCTCATTTAATTATCGATGGCATGTTAGGCAAAGCTCACGCAATGCCAGGGTTGGAGGGGGAGAGGGTTTGTCTGAGTGGGCCGACAGTGATTCATTAGCTGTCACTCACACACACGCACACGCACACGCACACACACACACGCACACACACGCACACACACACGCACACGCACACGCACACCACACACACGCACACACGGCGACCTTGTCCGTCTCTTAGGGACTTGACTCGGCCGAGTTGGCATCAGTTGTGGAAACTCAGCCCTTTTCATTTTAGTCCTCCACATCTTTGTTTGTGGTTTGGTCTTTCAACCCTGCTTCTTTGGCCTTCTGTCTGTCTGTCTGTCTGTCTGTCTGCCTGTCTGTCTGTCTGTCTGAGGCTCTGTCTCTCTTCTTCTTTATCCATACAGTCTCCACTTCGCTTTCCTTTCTCTAGCATGTAGATAACATGCTAATGGTTGCTGATTGCAACTTTGTGCAGCCTGTAGACTCCAGGCCTTGGACGCAATAGAATAAACAGACGGTCAGATGTCTGTGTATCTTTCTGTTTGTGTGTGTGTGTGTGTGTGTGGGAACATGTTTATGCAGGGCAGAAGGACAGAGTCCTCACTGATTCACAGATATGTCACCGTTATGTCAGGCAGACTAACATTATACGCATACACAAACAACAACAAAAAAACAACTTGCATATAGCTTGGCCCATCTGCCTTACCATCCTGTGTGCATGTGCGTGTGTGGGTGTGTGCGTGTGTGTGTCTGTGTGTGTTCATACTGGAGGTGTGAATGTTCTTTTGCAAAAGAATGACTGAGACAGGCGGTTAACTTGTTGGGCATAATATAGCATTTGACAGCTGACAGGCCGCAGTGCGTATAGGCTACACTCGGCTACTTAGCTAAATGTCAGCATTTATAACTAGAACATTTCTGAATGTAAAAGCAATTAAATTATTACAAATTAAACAAGAATCAAACATCTCAAATATTAAACTGTATCAATACAAAAGTACAGTGCATGTTTTGAACAGCAGACGAGGGATATTTTTAGCTAATGTCCATTCGAGCAACACATAGTCACATTCTCAACTCCAGTAACTGGGCGATGACAGGAACATACAAGCTGGTATATCCTGTAAGAGCATATCTTGTTTTTAAATAGTCACCATTTTGAACCTTAAATTTGACTTCCTGTTTATTCCTCCCTTTTACATTTTGCAAATAAATGGACTCGTTTATGTGGAATGGGCTGAGATTAGCAGGATGTTTAATCACGGAGGCTCTTTAAATAAGCTTAACATTTATCTACACGCAAGGCTAAATAAAGCGCGGGAATCCTCTTTGTCACCACTGAAGGGAATGATCCTTAGGAATAATAATACAATCAAATCAAACATGTATTTTTTCAGGTGTTTCAATATTTGTTTTCTGCCGTGGGCTTTGAGATGACCAGTGTTTCCATGCCTTGTTGGCAGAAGGAACCCAGCCTGGCACACCCAAAAAGAAAGCTCTTCCCACCGGGCAATTTGCTGTGAAAATAGCTAAATGTGCATCAGCACACAGCATTCTCCTACGGTGTAGGAAACTGTGTTTTCACAGGCCCCTGACATGCCCCTTTCTCACCTAATTCTTTTGTAGAAGAATCATTTAATGATTGTCATGTTATTCACCTTTGGTTAGCCATTTGTAATGATGAACCTTTGACTAATCATGGCCCCCATGGAGGGGAACTTTCTCTGCTTTCCCGCCAAACCCTCAGATGAAGTGACCAATCACAGCAGTGGTTCATTAACATAGAGCCTACAGATAGTGTCTGTTGTTTCTGAAGGCTGAAAAATATGCTACTACTGTAAAAGATTATGATGGGTTTTAGTTTGACTATAAACTTAAAAAATAAATACATACATTAATTAATAAATAAATAAATAAATAAATAAATAAAATAAAAACAAATCAGAGGATTTTTCTTTGACAACATTTATGACAATATTTCCAACTGCTGTTTCTATGTGCACAAACAATAACACCCTTTCTTAGCATGCTTCTCTGCATGCATGTGATTTGTGCACCGCTGTGTGCATGTGTGTATGTGGGCCATCTGCATCGGTTTGTTTTCTTGTCTTGGACTGGTTTGTTGATGATACTTTGATGTATTAAGTCTAATTTGCCTAGTCAGAGAACATGGAATAAGTGTAGTCAAAGCATTCATTTGTTTTAGCTCTCAAAACGGCCAGCCAGCTGTTTCCATGCATTCCAATCATGTTCAGTCAAGATAGAATACGACAATACTGTAGAACCTATTTAATCTAAGAATTGTTGTGTGTGTGTGTGCGTAGCATGCATATGCTATGTGCATTAGTTTAATAGTGGAATTCCACATGCACTGATTGTTGGTTGTAGGTTACGAGAATCTTGCTTTTATGTGAGATACATGAAGAAGAGAAAGTTATATTTGCATGTAAGACTCAGGTAATATATTTGGAAGTACATTATTTGGTATTGTGTATGTCCCTGGGTGTTTTTAGTATCATCTCAATACAAACCTATTGGATGCAACCAGAAAGCACTCGATTTACTGTATTTAGTTACGGTATATGGAGGGATTTGTGACATTCACATGTCAATAGATAGTCATGTAATATTTTGTTTAAGAACAGGCATTTTATTTTAATGTTTCATGTATTTTATACATTCTCTGTATATCAATGACTTTATAGTAATTCATTCTGTATATGAAGGGTTTTAATCTAACGTGCGTGTGTGCATGCGTGCGTGCGAGCGTGTGTGTGTGTGTGTGTGTGTAATTGTTAATGAGATAATGCCAACTTTGACCTACATACATAGTGGAGCCCTCTACTGTACTGACCAGTCACACCAATAAAGCCCCAGCCATAGTGCTCTGCTCTGCTCTCAAGAGTAGCAATACACTGAGCTCCAGCCATGCACGGCGAACAGAGCCCAAAGCGTAATGGCTCCTGCTCTCTTTTAACACTCCCTCACTCTCAATTTCTGTCACGTTTAACTGTGTCAATATCACATGCTCACCATTTATGACCATAAACGCACTGATAGAATATAGTCAACAATGCAAGCTGGTTATCCAAGAAATGTGAAGCATAATCAAAACAATAACCCTTGCATGTTGGGTTTATCTGTGTCAGGACACAGAATGCAGCGACACATCTGTGTGTTGCTCCAGAGCTGTTAGTCTCTCACATGATGTATGAGTGAATGGAGATAGTGTAAAGGCAGAAAGAACTGTTCCCTTCAGACTGATGGATGGAGGTCTCCTCAAGGACTTTCCTCAAGGTGGCCTGCTTGTGTGAGTGACGATATCATGTCTGTGTGTTATGGATACACAGGCCACATGAATCAAGAAAGATATTTTTCGCTTCTGAGGTTCTGAAGTATCTTAAATCCCCTCCCACCCAAACTAAAAGGCCATTATTTGTTCAGTTTCATGTCTCTGAGCAAAACAATGGCAATCCAGAGTGCCAAATATCATCAATTCATTTGACATGCTGTTAAGTGTCACTTTTATTAAAGCAATCTTTGATTATGCTTTTTTTTTTGTGACAGTCACATTTTAGCTTTATTTCCATAGTGTAAACATGCCTTTACACTAAATGTTTTATTTTTATTAGTTTCCAATCGCCACGTAGTCCTTTTGTTGAGAGAAACTTATACCAAGTCTCCCGGTCACTGTTTGAATGTAATCGCCCTACGCATTTGAACATGTGACACTTACATAAACCTTTAGGCAGAGGACTTTCAACCGACAACATATGCAGCTGTTCTGAACAAAAAGTAAACGGCTTCTTGAATTAAAACAATGATAGCTCACTTGAATGATCTGGTTTTGTTGTTGAATAGCCTTTTCTTCTTTGATTTCCTTTGCTAGTTCAGTGCGCAGTGAGCGCCATGGCAGGTCCACCCTTGGTGTGTGTTAGTGTGTTCAATGAGGCAGAAAACATTGTCTCCTCGCAGCCATCCACCTGTCTGACCTGGGGAGTGTGTTTATCCTCGGGCCGCGGTGGCTGACCTTGGTGACTCATGATAGTCTGAGCAGTCTGTCTCGGACGCCCAAGCCTCCCTCTCTCTTTGCCTGCCTCCCATGACAAAAGTCTCTTGGGTCAGTGCCTCTTTATACAATGTATTACCTCACACTCATTTGACCCATTGTGGATATTATTCCTGCATGCTTTCAGTGTATTTAATCATCTCTGCAGCGGATTGCTTGTGTTCTGTTCTTTTTTATTTTTGTACACATACTGTATCTCCTCATAAAAGCTACAGTATATCCTTCCCTTTGCCCTCTCTCTCTCTCTCTCTCTCTCTCTCTCTCTCTCTCTCTCTCATTCCAAGTTATCTCAGTACAGCGTCTCTCAGGCCCGAGCTGGCAGACCCAGGCAAGCAGGCGATGACAGTTGTATTAGCAGTCGATTGTGAGGTCACTTTCGCTCAGCTCCGCCGAGAATCAGCATCCTTGGCTGAGAGAGAGCGAGAGAGCGAGAGAGCGAGATAGGGAGGGCGGGAAGGAGACGTGGAGACAGTGATACTAGAAGGGTAATGTCGATACTCACAGTAGAAAAGGAGTAAATATAGGGAATGGCGGGGATAGCCGAGGAAGAGGTCAAATAAGAACACATTGATAGTACAGTAAGAGGAGGAATGAACACGCTACCTTAGAACATACCAGTGAAGCTGTCACTACAAATTTAAATAAATTGACATTTATTACTGTATTATTATATTATATAATCCAGAAGGCTTGTCTGTCTGTACTAGAGGGAAGAGGGTGCAGTGTTTATATGCATTTGTACATGTGTGTGTGTTCGTGCACGTGTGTGGGTGTGCATGTGTGTGTGTGTGTGTGCATGTGCAAAAAAAAAACCTTGATTGACATTCCATCCGTTACATCACCATGGCAACAAGTGGGCCATGGTGAGTGTGTGTTCTCCCCTAAGAGCTTTTAACGGTGCGGCTGGCAGGAGAGTGCGTGAGAGAGAGAGAGAGAGAGAGAGAGAGAGAGAGAGAGAGAGAGAGAGAGAGGTGGGGATGAGAGGGAGAGAGAGAGAGGTAGAGAGAGTGGGAGAGAGAGACTGAAGACTTTTCTAGTCTGTCACCGAGTTTGCTTTTAGCACCGCAGAAAAAAAACTAACATCAAACAGAATCCTCCCCCCCCACCCCCCACCCCCTCCCCCACAGATGTCCTCAATCAGCATGCACACACACACGCACGCACACATACACAGTCAACACAAATCAGCGGCTGACCGGATTTTCAAATGCGGTATAGTAAGTTGTGGTTATGAACACGATATCAGACAATCATCCAGCGACTGATGGATCTTTGGAGCCTAAATAGTGTCTGTCACACTTTGCTAGGTTGGGGAAGGGAGTGTTAGCATCTCTAGCTAATTATTGCTCCCGCTCTGGGCCAGACGTCTATAGTTTGCAGCGGCACTGTGCTGGATTACACTTGTTAACAGTGGCTTCAGGTCGGAATGAACACTTCTCCATATGGTGCTTGTCTCCGCAGAGTCATCCCCACGCAGCACGCACAGTGTTGTCTCGACAGCAGCTCCTGCATTGTTGCACAAAGAACCTCTCACATCCCACATCAATATTCACCATCCTCAACCACTCCTCACCCGATCATATCAGAGTGTGTGTGTGTGAATGTGCATTCCTCTCTCTCCCTCTCTCCCTCTCTCTCTCTCTCTCTCTATCTCCCTCTCTCTCTCCCCTACCATACTGAGCTGGTGAGCCTACACGTCCAGTGTAGGGCACTAACCCCAGAGTCCCCTTGAAGCTTCTGTACTTGGTACCCCGGAGACGTAGCCTTGTAAGACCTTCCTGATATTGCAAGTGCCCTGATTTGTTCCGCTCTACAAAGTAGTCTGGAAAATGAGACGGCACCATTAGGTGTCTGCATCTTCCACTAATCAGAACACAACATTACACGGTCATTTTCAAATATATGCTCAGTATAGCAGATGATTGGACCACCTTTATTCTTGCATAGCCGGCCGATAAAGTCTTGGACATACAGTAGCGCAGGCTAACTACGTCAATACCTGCCTACATGACAAGCGAGGTATTTTGATTGACATGCACGACGACCAATACGTAACTTAATGACCAAGTCAGATGTCAAACTTGTGGAATTGAGGAAATATCAGATTGCAATGAGGAATTCTATGGAAAACGTAACGACCGGACTTGTAAATCTGTAAAATTAGTATTCTACGGTTACTGCTTAAAATAAATGGACATTTTTTAAATGAGTAAATAAAGCAGTGCACTAACATTGCACCGGACATTACGGATACAGACTTGTGAGTGACAATGCTAACAGCTAATGAACATCGACATCCTGAAAGTGTCGATCTTAAGTGGGTGCCGGACGTTCTTAGAGACGTTCAGCACAGAGTTGTTTATGTGATGTAGTGTACATGGACGGAAGAGGCTGAGGCTAGACCACCTTCAACCCACCAGAATAAGAGCTATGTGCGGGTGATGTTCTGAACATAAACATTTAATTCTCTGTTCAGTGTCTCATAGAAAGAGTTCACAGGCTGATATGCAAAATACAGTGAAATCCACAGTGATGTGTGTGTGTGTGTGTGTGTGTACACCCAATACTTACTTAAGTATTGGGTGTAAGTTGTTTTGATAGTTGGGTATGCGGCACACACATCTTATTAGTCAGCCACGCACCGCATTGATAATGAAAGGGACTCCAACAGAACTTTTTCTGTCTCCAGTAGAGCTTGTTGGCATGAAGCACTTCATAGAGTATTCATATCTGTTGCTATTTTGGAGTCTTTAGATCCACTTCATCATATTTATCTGCCGTTCATGTTCATGTTCCTGAAAGGCCGTATTTCTATGCTTCAACATGCCAAGCTACTGTAAAGTAGATTCACATTTGCACAGGCACTGGAAAGGAATTTCAGTTTCTACTTAACCGAAGCTTAGAGATTCTCCTGCCTGTAGTCATTTAGATTTTTATGAATATGACATTCCAGAACTTTTTCTTAATCATCAATGTTCAGTTTGAATGGAGGGGAAAATGGGAAAGGTTATGTGACATTATCATTTGACTAGATTGCCTTTATGTGGAACCAGTCGCAAAACTATAATATGAATCTTCCCTAGAAGTACCAGTAAAACTGCCTATTCATTGTTAGCATGGTAGAATAGTTTTGTATTTGCAATCATACATTAAAGGTATTTCCAGATTCCAGAACTAAATTCAGAATTTTAATTAAAATCCCCTTCAAAGCCTTATTGACTGAATATTTAATTGTGAAAGTTAGTGAAGAATGGAGATTAAATCACACCTTAAATATGAAGGGTCAAACTGGCTTCAGAAATGTATTCTGTGTAATTTTTCTGACATTTTTAGTGAAAGTGAGCTGTTATGTTGCCTTTGTGTCAAAGAACAGATGGTAATGGCTTTTTTATATTATTGGACTTCCTGACAGTTAGTCTCTAAGTTCTAATTGATTCACTTCAAATATTTATGGTTGAGGGTGCTTGACTGACAGTTCAGTCCAGGAAATATTATTGAGTTGGACATACTGTGACTGGGCACATTTGTTTGTGGGCACCACCCACGTGTACAGACCCCTTCCTTTCTGCTGTCAGTTAGTGTTATGGTTAAGAGCAGAACCGATAAAAATGGGCAATGGTGCTGTTTGTAAGCCCCAAGGCTGTGCAGATTAGTTTCCTCTCTCTGGAAAATATACACACACCACTCGCACAAGCATGCACAAACTCAGACACACACACACTATGTCATATCATATGAATTTGTCATACTGTACAGTGTGTATTAGCTATTGCCTAAAATAATATATTATTAGTATCTTGGGTGAGTGCTAAGTTTACTTATATGTTGATGAAGAACAATTTATGTTTCAACTAACTAGCGGAACAACAAGGAGTGTATTTCTTTTTAACTAAACACATTTTTCGTATGTAATTGCAGTAACATGCAGCCGACCTCATGTAAACACATGCCTTCCCTTTTCACAGTTTGATGAGGTCCATTAGAAGCTAATGCTGGCAGTTTTACCTGTATTTGGCAGGTGCCATCAAATCTTTCCAAGACATACTGATATTCAAATAGACAAATCCACAAATATGGCAGAACAGGAGCTTAGCTGCTGCTCTTTCAACGGCTCCTGGGCAGGTAGCATGTCTTTATACTTTAGCTGTGGAATCCTAAAGGTGGTGTCTGCAGGTATTCTGATTCAGATCAGTTTATTTTGCTGAGATTATAGTCTGGAAACCCTATCTGTTCACATTAACGCTTTCACAGTCATCCTGCTTACAGACCAATCAGGGTGGGTTAGTGAGATGACGTTGAAGTCAAGCGTGTTTCTAAATGTCTGTAGAGCTAGATGAGGCCATCAAAACAGTTGTAGCAATGCTGATTGTCTGAAGACTCTCAACAATGCATTGAAGTTTTGATCCTATCTCCAGACATTATACTTTCTGAGTGATCTGGCTAAGAGTTATTTGGGTCATATCTCGTATGTGCTAATGTCTAGCTTGATTTGACCTATACTGAAGACCAGAATATAGTATAATACGTCATGCATTCTATTATATGCATTAAGTGATTGTCCCATTGACATTTTGTCAGAAGCATTCACATGACAGCTTGAATCTAATGGAGAATATTGCTACAAATGTGAGTCCATTGTTGTTCTTTCCAAAGGTTTCTTTAGCCTGACCTATTCAGGGGAACACATGCTGAGCCGTGACTTGAATACATCACAGCCGAGTATAACCTTGGAAGGCATTCCCCTACTGCTCAAGCTGTGTCTGCTGTCTATATTCCTGCCTATAGTCTGAAAAGATATTCTCTCAACTCTTTCTTTGAGGGATCAGCACAGTTCAACAGCCACCGACGGTCTTACTTAGCCTGGCTCCGCCCGACTATTCTCTCAGCAAAACATTTTCACTGAGATAATAGTCTGGAAACCCTTATGGTTTTCACAGCCACCCTGCTGATGGACCTACTGTATCAGCGTGGGTTTGTGAGATGACGTTGAAGGCAAGCGTGTTTAGAAGTGGTGGTAGAGCTAGATGAGGCCATCAAAACAGTTGTAGCAACGTTAATTGGTTAAACGCTGTTTAAAAACTAGACATCTACGGCCAGTAGGAGGCACTTAGAGACACTTTCTAATGAAGCGTGTTCAGACCATATTCACAAAGTAAATATTGGATCTGGTTACACCAGGCTAGGTTTAAGTACGCCTAAACGTTCCTAGACTGCATTTACTAGCAAAAAGTGAACTCCTACATTGTTTTGGTGGGGCAGGATAGTCTAGTGGTTAAGGGGGTCGACATAAGGGGGTAGACTCCGTGAAAGACTGTGGGTTAAATCAGCAAGCCCATCCTCCTTGAGCAAGATGTGTAATCCCTGCCACTGGATAAAAGCTGAGTGACCTGACTGTAATTGTTTTCGTTATGAAATTGGTTAAACTGGACTTTACTTTGAGGCCAAATCATTATTTCCACCCCCTGGATTACATATTTATTAATGTGCTGGAGTGCTAACTAGCATGCTGGCAGATCACACGCTCTCCTTGACGATGGCTCTCTTTGAAGTGCGTGATGTGACGCGTCGGTGGTCCACTGCCTCACTACGGGGTCACTGTGCCGTCTCGCAAGGTGAGCAACGGCCAATGAGGCGTCTGCTAATGACTTATCGACTGGGTGCCACTGAGCATGCCTGGGGGGCGGCGGGTGTAGGTGGCGGGTGCGAAGCTATTTGAAGACCCCCTGCTTTGACTTGCACTCCCACACACATACACACACAAGCGCACACACGCACACACACACACTCATACTGGCATGTTGGAGGTGAAACAAAAAGTGTAGACAAGCAAAAAGACACTATTGCTTGTATTTTGTCTAATATGTGTGGCCTGCCTGCAGCTAAATACATGGATGTTTATTCCTTGTGCTGTTTGTTACTTGGCTGATGTGTGTGTGTGTGTGTGTGTGTGTGCGCGTGTGCGTGTGCGTGTGTTTGCATGTGTGCGTGTGTGTGTGCATTTGTTGTAAAGTTGCTATAATGCTCTGCATATCCCGGACAGCTTTAGGAGAGCAAGCGGGCCGCGACATACTGAGCTGCTCTGGGGAAAAAAGCTCTCCCTGCCATGTGCTTCCTTTGATGAAAGTATGTCACAGCCTGAGATACAGCCGTTTGATGTGGCGCAATGTGATTCGAGGATGTGACACAAGCACACGCACACACACACACACATGCAAATTTTACTCTCATCAGGTGCTTTGTTTGGAAATGCTTCTTTTTTTTCTGTCTGCCATGTGGGCAGTGCGTTTACTCCTAATACAAAACCATGTATCTAAACACCATCCACAGAGAACACCTTTTGTTCCAGGGAACTGCATCTTGCCTGCAAGCGCTGTTCATTCACCGAGACAAGAGGAGCAGGCTTATAGACTATAGCGATAACACAGGTGGCCCATATAGGAGAGAGGCGGCCTTCAGGGCTTGACCCCTAACTGACCCCTAAAGCTATAGCCGTGGTGCATGCGGTTCCACAGCTGAGCCTCTCCTTGACTGCAACAACGGCCCCTATCCCTTAGACCCCATGTAGCTGTTGGCTATAGCAGCTCCTTATTAAACCCACTATAAACTCATGTTCCCCTCTCCCACGTGAGCTGTGGCCAAAGGCACGCTGCTGGTGAGAGAAGGAGAAGAAGCGAGGGCAGGGCGGGGCGGGGGTGGGGGGGAGGGACAGGGGTATAGGAAACAGAGGGGAATCAATCCAGTGTCAAATGTTCTGGCCCCACAGAGGCGCCACCAACACAGATTACAATATAGCCCTAGTGGTCCATCTGTCCGGTGTGCATACTGACAGACGTCACACACAAAGCTAGACAGTCTCCCATCGAGGATGGGCATCTAAAGCACTGACAGTGCAAGGAGTCAGTTTCTCTCTGACTCCTTGCAGTCTCTCTCTCTCTCTCTCTCTCTCTCTCTCTCTCTCTCTCTCTCTCTCTCTCTCTCTCTC
>JAODUK010000017.1:2334280-2346234 GCA_027564635.1 Typhlichthys eigenmanni
CAGACACAGCTACAGTAGACATCGAACAATTCTAACATACTCATGATCTTCATGTCCGGTGACAGAAACTCCGTAGGTCTACAAGCAGCTTGAGATGTAATACTCAGTGGATGTGTTATTCCTTAAATTAAATTTATGTAAAAAAAAATAATAATAATTCTGCGTACTTTAATCTCAGATCTCATACCTGCGTACACAGGCAGAGAATTTAGTAATTGGTATGAAAAATGCGTGCATGTTGGCAGGTCTGATTAGTGTAGCAATAAGAGATTGAGGGCCGGTTTCACAGACATGGATTAAGCCTAGTCTGAGACAAAGAATATTTTATGGAGACCTTCATTGAATTTTTCTTTAAATCTTGTTCTAGGCTTAATCCATGACTGTGAAACCGGGCCATGCTGTAGTAAAATACTATAGTTTAATTTAAAGACATAGTATACTGTATAGTAGCCTACTATACAGTAGCTATTACATCTCAGTCGCAATATAAACTAGGTCATGTTTGAACAAGATTACCTAACTACTTTGAATGATGGTAACCTTTGTTACCTGACTGGGGAAAAAAACATTTCTTAAAGCATTAGCTCTTATTATCTTTATTAGCAGTGTACGTTTTTGCAGCGTCATTACATGGTCACATTGACTATTTCTACTGTATGTAATTGTACCAAATGGCAACAACATTGTAATTTCTCTCTACTTTATTTACATTTATTTCCTCCGAGGCAGGAAGAACTAACCAAAGAAGAAGTAGTAGTACTAGTTTTTTTTCTCCTAGCTGACAGTTCAAAGATGTATTCATCATTAGTCTGCTCTACAATAACAAGTTATGGAAATTTCATTGTAGTTAATTCCCGCACTCATCAATGCAGTTAATAGCCTACGATAAATAGATACTGGTGTATATAAATACAATAAATATAGAGTAAATAGGCCTACATTAATAATAGATACAAAAATAAAACAAAGCCTAACCATAGTTTACTGTAGGCCTAACTGTGAGCTCTGATACTGAGCCTACAGTGACGGTGTCTATAAAGTGCAGGTGAGCATGTTGGCCTAGTCTATATGTAAGAAGGTGCATGGGAATTTACAGTGTAAATGCACCCTAACGTGTTTTTTGAGCTGTAAACAAAGTAATAGGAAGGATCTATGATGAGACACATCAATGCTGGTGTTAATATTGATCAAACCATTTTGATAAAGATCTGCATTTTATGGGCTGAAAACAGAACTACACGTCAGGACCTGGCTGGTTATCATCGGTGCACTCAGTACGCTCATACGTCATCATAATCAAATGTTAATGTTAATGGGGGTCCCCCTCTCAGCCCCTCCCCTCACTCAGCTCCTTGACGAAGTTGTAGTGGGTGGAGGCAGGCTCAGAGCTGGGGTGCAGGTACACTCAAGTGTTGCAGCCTTCAAAATGCTAGCAGGGCAAGAGCATGCTGAAACACGCAGCATGCTAGCCTACACAGCTAGGCAGTTGCCACAGCTCGACCGGCCTCAGACGTTTCTGTCCATAGCCTATGTATCAGCATAGTGTCACCGTGGCGCTTTCTCACACATAGGCACAGTGAGGAAAAAAGGCACTGAATTTGGGGAATCGACTCGTGGCTCTGCTTGCTCTGCTGTGCGTGAGACGGCCGACCAAAATTTCAGACGTCTGAAATTAATCGGATCGTACGTCGGATGGTTGGGACTTGGTTAATCGCTCCTCGCAAACGACGCCCGACAAGCCGAATTTCGGCCCGACTCTAGTGAGCTCAGAGATCTGGACGAAAACGGGCATGAAATTGTACAGTGTATCAGGCCCGCCGTGTATTCTGCTCGGGCCCAAGGACAAGTGAGACCCCCTCTGCCGCCCCCCCACCCCGATGACAATTCTTATCCTTTAAATGTTGTCTTTTCTCTTCTTAGGAATTAAGCATTATTAGGTTATCAGCTATTATATTGAATTTGATGAGATATATTGGTAATGTGTGTAGCTTTATAATGAAAAATGTGTGGCCAGATATGGAACTGCAGCAAACATTAACTTATAGCGTGAACAAATAAATAATAAGCCATACAGCACTAACTCTCGTATCTAATGTGATTGACTCTAGATCTTTTGGTCTTCGTCTATGTAGCCACCAAGGTAATGATTACTAATGTATACCAAGGGAGGTGAACAGCATTTCAGCTCGTAAATGATCTTCTCCCTTCCAGGAAGTGTCTGTGTACATGTCCGTGTAGCTCACAAACAACGCACGGATCCCTAGAACATTCTATTAAGGATGTGGACATTTATGCGGGCTAGAAATGCAGCTTAATTGACGTAAAGTACAATCAGTGTCGCTTTTGTCTAATTCCACTAAGCATGTTAATAAACCATTACCCCGCCTATCTGTCTCTCTCATACATACCTGTTACGGTGAGGAAGGTCATGGACATGAGAAGGTTGGTGGCCCAGTTAACAGCTGACACCACAGATACCGCCTTGCCTCTGACCCCCGTAGGGAAGATTTCACTGAGAACAACATAGACCACTGGGACATACACAGAGAGATGGGGATGGTGAGTCACATTGTAAATGCATACGCCATACAACATCACAGTTATAAGTGGATAGAATTAAATTCGGCACACTGTAAATTAAATTAAGCCACATGCGCTCTTTATCACATTAGTTTAAAGGTATAGTCAGCAATTGCAAGCTGGATGTGTCTGACATACACCTGGCCTGTCAGGTTACGTCTATACAGCCCTGGCTCTGTAAATAGGAACATAAACAGTGAACACTGCTCACCACAACTGTGCCGCTCGACTTCACAATGCGTTTCAATATGTAGGGGTGGAGCTTCTGAGGTAGTTTGTTTTGATATTTTAGCTTGTCAGCAAGTGTCAAAACAAAAATGCCTCTCCCTCCAAGGCCATACAGTAGGGTGCTCCCACAAAAGCTCTGCCCCATATTGAAACGCAGGGCAAAGGCTACTAGTGTTCTGTTGTTGTGTGTGCGGTCTGAACCAATTTGTTATTTACGAAGCCAGTGCTGTTTAGCACAGAACGCTAAACCCTGCGATATACTTGCTTTTAATTGCACGTACGCAAGATGGCTACCAGGCGTATCGGGCGCGTATCCTGCATTCCTTTGGAGCGTAGTTTGTGCGAGTCCTCAGAAATTAACGCTACGCGTACGCATGATGCAATACAGCGCATGAACGTGGGGGCAGTATCAGGATCGGACAGGCAGATTAACATCTGTTTCTAAACAAAGAACAACAATGGCGGAAATTTTCAAAGAGAAGTTTGTAGAGCTAGTTTTTAATTATCTTTATTATGTCTATGCCGCTCCACATTTTGACATGTTGGTTATTGTTGTGGAAATTCGAAGGTAGTCAAGGAAAATATTCCAGTTTCAGCCAGGGATGATTTGGCCCTGATCTTCCCCCTACTGGATATATTTAAAATCCTCCAAGCACACGCAAGGTACGCAGGCAAGTATATGAACAATTCCTTTCGCAATACAGCCGCTTGTCTACGTGTACGCATTGCACAAAAGCAAGCATATCGGGGGCCTTAAGCTAGTGGCCCGTAAAAAGATATTTGGTGAATTTGACAAAAAGAGTATTATCTTACAATCGCTTACTATACCTTTTTAAAGCTTTCAAGCATTGGGTCACTCTTACGACATTCTGCAAATGTTCTGACACAACAGCATATTGTTAAGCTAATGCCACCTTAACAGTTGTCTCTCACCACATGCTTATTATTATTAATGAGTTTTACAGCAGGGCAGGGCAGGGCAAGGCAAGGCGTGATGCTCATTTCTCAATGTAAAACCTCATGTTGTCATAACAGGCAGAACAAGTCTGCTTTGAATGGATATCAGATGCGATCTTTCTCTACATGGTGCATGTCAAGAGAGTGTGTGTCGGCCTGCGGAGGTCCACAGGGTGATCGGGGGTGTACTTACTGGGCCCCAGGCCGACGGAGAAGGCGGCCACATACACCAGCAGGCTGACGAGCGACACCCACTTCAGCGAAGAGGACATCTCGTGACGTCTGCCTCCTCCCGACGCCCCAAGCCCGTCCACATCCAGGCCCGCATCCACCGGCCGCTCCGAGCCGTTCCAGCGGGCCGGCAAGGCCCCGGCCAGGAGCTCTCCGTGGGGGTAGTCCACCTTGGAGGAGGTGTGGTTGTAGTCGCCCAAGCCCCCGTGTGTGTGGTTGGCGCTCTGGCACAGGCTGGTGAGGTGCGTCTGGCTCTGCAGCGTCACCACGCCAAGCGTGACCAGTGACAGCGCCATGCCCACGGCGCCCGCGCACAGGAAGCTCCGGGGCCCCAGGCGGTCCACCAGGAGCACGGCGGGGATGGTCCCCACCACCTTCACCACGCCGAAGCCCGTGGAGGCCAGCGTTGCTGCGGCGTCGCTGTGGAAGCCCACGGCGTGGAGCAGCGGCGAGGCGTACGACAGCAGGTTGGGCTGCCCCGTGGCCTGCTGCAGGAACACCAGGGCGGCGCCGGTGAGCAGGCGCGCGCGCATGTTGGCCTTGCCGCTGAGCAGCTCCCAGAAGCCGTGCTGTGACTCCTCCCTCAGCGACGCCTGGATGTCCCGCAGCTCCTCCTCCACGCGTTTCTCCGCCTCGCCGTCGCCGCTGCCGTCGCCGCTGCCGTCGCCGCCCCTCAGCCGCGCCAGCACCGTGCGCGCCTGCGCCGCGTGGCCCCGCGTCACCAGGAAGCGCGGGCTGGGCGGCAGAAGCAGCAGAGCGCTGCCCTGCAGCAGCGCGGGGGGCGCGGCCAGGCCGAAGGTGTACCTCCAGCCGTCAGACAGTCCGGCGAAGGTGTAGCTGCAGCCGAAGCCAAGCAGCACGCCCACCACCACCATCAGCTCGTACAGCGTCACCAGCAGGCCCCTGCGCTCCCGTGGCGAGATCTCTGCGATATACAGGCACGCCGCCGTCCCCGACAGCGCCGTTCCCATGCCGACCACCAGGCGGCCCAGCGCCAGCGGCACCAGGGAGGTGACGGCCACCAACACCACTGTTCCTCCCACCACCAGGGCGGCGCTCAGGAGCATGGAGCAGCGGCGTCCGTAGCGGTCCAGGAAGGGCCCCCCTGCCAGGCAGATGAGCAGGGCCCCTAGCAGGTGGGAGGCCACCAGGACCTCCTGTTCCAGGCAGGAGAGGGAGAGCAGGCCTCTCAGCTGCAGCAAGACCCCTGAAATCAGGCCCATCTCGTAGCCAAGCAGCAGGCCGCTTAGCGAGGCCACGATGGCCGCTATTAGCACGAGCCAGGTGCATCCTGCACAGGCACAGAGCGTAGTGAGGAAACAACACAGTAAATGATCGAAACCCTTACTGTGACCACGTTGTTTACATCTCCCAGAGGCCCGTGTGAAATATTAGCTATGGGTGCGTGACGGAGCTCGCCCACTATACAGTGTACTTCCATTCTGTAATTTCAACTGGAACTGTGAATTATATTGTGACGGCCTATTTGGTTGTCGTCGTCGTCGTCGTAGTAACACTGAAAATGACAACATTAACACTGAAGTACTGCAAAAAAATAGGTTGCGCCCGTAATTGTGTCTGGGCATTTATAGTTTACGACATATGTGGTCCGTCAGATGTTAAATTATCTTAGTACTGAATGAATTGGAATTAGTCAGAGATCAGGAAGGGTGTTCCAAGAATCAAGCTCAGACTATCAAGGCTAAACAAAAATAGTCTATCGTTACTCCAATGTGATTGAGGATCAAACACGTTATGCATATTCAAGCCAGGCTCAGACTAGTGCATAATGTAGTTAAAAAGCCATGATTATGCAATTGTTGAACTTCAATCACTGGCAACATGTCAGAAAAGAGCTATATTATAATATTGTAATGTTAGAAAAGGCAACACGGTTGTGATAAATAATGCAAATAAAAGACTGTGCTGAGCTCTTTCCTGTCAGCGTGCCTTGTGTTCTGTGTAGAGATTTGTGTTGCATCTAAGTTGAGTTCCATTATTGTATGGTTCCAGTGTGTTGAGGTACTACTCAACAAGGCAATTTTATTTGCACTTTTTATTTTAGAGAGTCTACCAAGCATTACATAACATGCAATAATAACAGGCACAGCTGTGGATCAAATCTTGGGCTTCGTGAGGTGATTTGTACAAACTTTAGTTGATTTGAGGTTTTGAAAGCAAAACAATTTCCCTTCCCTGCTTGGAGTTATTTAGTAAATTATTTTATTTAGGTGTAGCAGCTATTGCACCTATACATTCACAAATTAGTAACAATAGGTGCAATGTGGTTGTACAGTTAAGTGAAATTTGTTTGTTTGGACAAAAATGTCTTTGCTACTAAGACAAAATGTCTGACATTAGCTGGACATTGTTGTCATCAGTTTTGCAGACTGTGATGATGATAAGAAAAACAGTAATGTACACTGGCCAAAGTATATTACTGTGTAACACTAAGGGTGTGATACCTGGAGCTCTTTTGTTAATGCGCAAAGATAAACAAAAGATTAGTTAAAACCTTTTACAAAGTTGTAAGTCGTTATGTCCAAGAACTAACTACTGTAAATGCTGTCGCAAACTTAATGAAAGCCAGAACCATAAACATATTAATCATCTTCCACTGATATAAGACGGTCTGTGGCTACCTGTGATTCTGACGGAGGAGGCTTTCTGGACCCCATCTCCCTGGGGTTCACTGTAGGAGGGGTTTCTTGGGAAGTCAAAGTTCATCTTTTCGTTCTCATATCTGAGGTCCATGACCGACCACCTATGACTGAGGACAGATACAGTCAGCTACTGTAACACATGTCCTCAATTCTGTTCGAATAAGTACTAGGCTACAATTATATAGTTTTTTGTAAAGCATTTTTTCTCTTAGAATTTAAGCGCATCTTAGTATATTAATACTAGCAGAATACACAGCCACATTAAACCGGCTAATTTTTGTGCCATACGTAAGTGAATCGATTATGAATCAAGTGTACTAGCCTACTACTATGCCTCAAAAGCAGCAGGGGTGCCAATGTACTGTATTGTAGGCTATATGAGCTGACAGTCAATGTTTTTCTATGTAAGAACAACTTTTTTGAAAGTGTGATAATGTAAATTATGCTACATAACCCGCACATTTAAATCGCTTTCGTTAGAATGTGGCCTCCTTTCAAACCGACTACCGTACAATCAGCAATGGAACATATTTACATTTTGACTTGTGTGCAGTGACACCTCCCATACCTCAGGCCCCTCTGTTGGATTGTTCCGATTAGATATATAATTTTCTTTTTCGATCCATGCGCCTTCTCCTCCAGACGGGTTTTTTGTTGGCCACGGCTTTACAACCCTTCCAAGTCTTGGCCTTTCCTGCTCGTGTTTGTGCCTTGTGTGCGTTCCTTGTTTTGGACAGGCACTTGTTTAGCTCCACCCACTTAAACTAAACACACCAATGGGAAAAGAAGGAAAGTTTAGTCTTTTCAGTCCTCAGTAACTAAACTATATTAAATCAATAACAACACAAACCCTCTTTATCCATAAACTATAGGCTATGTTCTATCTACATATTATATCTTATATCAGACAGTTTTATTTTCCTTTTTTTTTTTTTTTACAAAGAAAATGTATTGGAATTTAATTTGATATAAACTAGGTAAGACTCGTTTATATCAAATCAAATTCCAATAAGTTTTCTATAGGCTATTTCAAACTGTTAATATATTTTAAGATTAGTTATATAACTTTTTTATTCTGCAAACTGGAGTAACAACACATTTTATATGATTGTTTTGGGGAGAAATAAGCTTTGTTGAAAATAAGATAGTTTGATAGTTTTCTTCCTCTATCTCTAATGTATGTGTGTAAGGAAGGTATGGTATTAAGGATTTAACAAAAGTTCTGTGTTTTTATGGACCAGTTATAAATACTAACACATCAACACTAACTCAAAATATATCCAGAAATTACAAACTCTTTAGTCACTCTCATGTTGAATTCATATTATATACCGTTGATGTTTAATTTGTGTCAATAGTTTTCTACACAATAAAACCATACAAAAAGAAACATAACACAATGTGTACCACACCTGCTAACAATTTAAGTTACTTATCCAGGATACTTTATTTCAAAAATAGAGTATACTTTTTTTCAAATAATATAAGCATATTTGATTTGATTATTCTGAATATTTGCAAAATATATTGGTTTCATTAGGCAAACTGAAATGTAGGCTACTACAGTCGTGTGTGACCACCATAACCTGTAACCTCATTATCTTTTCTTAATGGAAACACACTTTGACAATAACAATCAATCAGTAACAACATAATGATAATCTTATTTGTTAAACATTGCCAAAGATGTTTTCAGCATGATGGTTAAAGATACTACAGTATGAGAACTGGGGATGGTGCTACTTGTAGATCATCAATTATTCTGGTTATAAAGTAACAGACACCAACTATAAGTATATTCTTACCCAATCAGCTTTCAACACTCCAGCTTCACTGAGAAGTAGCCTAGACTGCACACATATAAATGTAGTTAGTGCATTGCATTAAAAACTATGCTAATTGACATGACTTTGTTGACATTTAAAAGTGCCAGTTAAGCCTATGTGTGATGATCAAGTCTCAGCTCAGTTAAATGTAAACTTTAGACCCGGAGACTTTGCGTTTGGAAAGCATTGGAGCACACCATTATGATTTTTAAGCAATTGAGCAAAGATGCCTATATGTAATATCTCAGTGCAATGTTTTAAATGCTAATGATTATCTTTCAGTTTTATTTAGTCAATGTATGTGTGTATAGGCCTTCTCATATATCTTATGTGTAGGCCTATAACTAGGCGGGTACACTTGTATGGGTGCATAGCCTAATAGTAGGCCTATGCATGCATGTTCCTGGGTGTATATAGGCCTACAGTATGTGTATGTATGTAGTAGGCCTATATGGCTAGTTTGCGCTTAGTTAAATGTAATTTAATTGGTGTATGTTACTGGTGAATGACTGTAGTCTACTGTCAGGATTGCTCCTCAATTTCGTTGTAGGCAATAATGCTATGCGAATTCTAATTATAGTCTTAACTGTAATTATTTGGTATTTCCCTGTTAAGATAAGGACAGTGTTCTAACGAGTCTGGAAAAGAGAGAGTCGGGGTTAAAGTGACTTAACTGCCTTCGCTAGTTATACTGCAACTTGCGGCAACTAGTGACGTCAGTGCCGAGACACCGACATTCCTGTTGGGAAGCTCGAGTGAGAACAATTTAAAGAACACCATTTAAAAGCAAATAGCCTACATTGCGACTGACAGAAGCCTGGCCACGTGATAAAAATACATATTTATAGACTATATTCATTAGGCTACATAACTTTAACCTCCGCGTAGGGCTAAAAGGCTTTGATAGGCCTATTAATATAAAGCTAAAATGTGGAAGAATTGAATACTGTATATCAAACAGCGCCCTCTTGTGTATGTAGAGACAGTAGCATATTTGACAGACCTTGGCGTTCATTTAGAATTTCAGGTTTACAGTGTGTGTGTGTGTGTGGGGTCAACAATAATGGCAGATTATGATAGGAGAGGATTCTACTGCTGCAATGTTCCAAGGTGTTAGGCTATATCAGAAATTATATTTTCATGGAGGCTTTATGTGCTGTGACAATGAAATAGAATATAACACTGTAACTGTAATGGTATAAGATGCCCTATAGATGGCACTGTGTGATTACATATTAGGCTATGCACGCACATAAAGCAGTTCAATAGTTTACTATTAGTAACACACACACAATGACACAAATCAGTGTACCATACGGTCAGTACTGTCCTGGATAGTTGTTATTAGCGCAAGCACAATTATTTATTTGCCAACATTGACTAACTAGCCAATAGCCTAAAATATGTTGGTCTAGGAACAATATGTTTAAATCACACCCTGCATCGGTACAGACCACCCTATACTGCTTCCAGTGGACAGCCATGTACTTTGACTTTATTTAATTGATTAATCAGTGACTACAGTATGCAATTTTTGTGTTTACATAACCCTTATTATCGTTGATCTTCAAAATCAATGGACATGAAGCTGCAGGCTCTACTCTACAATTTAAATTGGCTACCTGAGTTATCTCTTCTGCATTGTGTTTTTAAGAATTTTAAATATTTTAATATGCCTACTTAAAAAGTAAGCCACGTCCCATAGCAGCATTTTATACGTTTTTAAGCATATCACAATGAAACCCTTTTTTCTTTTTTATGATTCAACCGTTCTTGAATGGATAGTTAAGATGCAGTGGGTGTCAAGTGGGAAACAGGCTACAACAGAACATAATATTACATATTTCACTGCAAGTGAAAGGTTGGTGCAATATAAACCACTGAACAGTAAAGAGACCATTCCATTGAGCTGGTGACTCACATCACAAAGAGTGTCAGCAGGCCTACTGTAGAGTCACATAAGCAAGGTAGGATGGAGAGACTCAGCCAAATAAAAAATGCTAAAAACAAACAAAATCTATATTAGTTTAGCTTTGAAGATTAGTAGCTGTGATATTGCTGACAGGATGCTTTAAATGTTGTTGATTAGGTTTTTTTTAAATTGTAGGGTCTAATTAAAAAACTTTAATTATGTGAGCATAAGGCACAACATGGTATGTACTGTATATATGGTGGTATATGTGGGGCCTTTTCATGTCAGGACTACTTTAGGCCGGATCACTTTAGACCTTAAGGAGGTCACATTTAAGGTGAATTGGGTTAGTTGTGACACCAATAAATATTTTACAGAATTACAACCAAGCAAAACTTGAGCTGTACTTGGAAAAAATACTGAAAAAGTGACTCATGTGACTGAGGGTGCAAGACACATTCACACACATTACACAAACATGTAGATATCCCTGCGTATGCAACATTGAGGACTGTTTGTAATGTTTGCTATCACATATGAGTGACATTCTTAATTCAATTAAAAGCTAACAATAGGTTCAAACAGTTGACCTTTGTAAGGGATCACTATCTGTTAAAGTGACCTCATTCTTTTATCTGCAGACAGCTGACGATGTTAGCTACTAAACACAAGTTACACCCTAGCAAACACAGCACTCTACGCACAAGAAGGCATTCACAGTACATCGCAGTCATTGTTGTGCAAGGCCTCTGATGTACTGAGGAGGGTTGAAGTCTATTTTCCACTGATCCACGACGTCACTAGCTCATACCCCTGCCAATCAGGAAAACTCTAACGCAAATGTTCATTAACTCCAGTACATTCTGACTTGAGGTGTTTGTGTTGATAGTGCTGACTGCAGCAGAAATCACGTTGGAATCACTGCTGTATTAAGAGATAGTTCTACAATAATTGCAATGCAGCAAAATAAGGATTTAGTCTTTAGCTGCACTTTAATTAACTAATATTTAGTATGTGTGTTCAAACACAATACAAACACTGTACTCAATGGAATATGGTGTAACACAGATAACACTACTCAATGCAAAATGGTGTAATAAAGTTAAACTTCTTTTATTGCAAACCCAATATGGTCACATAAATCTGAAACAATTTTACAATTTACAGTACATTTAACATGAATTGTTACATACACATATTTAAGCATAACCTTTGTTGTTTCTTGTTCAATATACATTAAAACTAGTACACATATTTCCAAATATACAAACAAACTTAAATACCGTCAAACTGCATTACAGCAATATTAAAATGGAATGTTCTGTTCGTGCAACAGTGGAACGGCCCTTCCGCAGGCCGCTGTAATGCTGTGGCGACACAAATGGAAGACTTTGTGTGGGGGACACAGTTGGCAAGCAGAATTACAGTAACCCTTCACTCATTTCCCTCTTGTCTTGTCAGTCTGTACATCCACGTCATAGCAGCTCTTTCACTCTCTCTCTCTCTCTCTCTCTCTCTCTCTCTCTCTCTCTCTCTCTCTCTCTCTCTCTCACACAC
>JAODUK010000017.1:2353485-2366235 GCA_027564635.1 Typhlichthys eigenmanni
CTCTCTCTCTCTCTCTCTCTCTCTCTCTCTCTCTCTCTCTCTCTCTCTCTCTCTCTCTCTCTCTCTCTCTCTTTACTGTATAAGAAGGGTAGCCTGGTGCAACCAGACTTAAAGTTCACCTGGCAATAGGGTCTGTGCATGCTCCATTGGGAACTGTTTGTAGTCATTGCCTCCCACATTAGACCCCTGGTTAATTTTGCAAGTTTTGGACAGCACTTTAAAAGTATAGTAAGCTAATACACTTTTGGTCAAATTCATTAAATACCTCCTTGCGGTCAGCTAGCACACAGCCCTGGCTCCGTAAATAGACACACAAACAAAGTGGTGCAGACTGCACCCAACTAAAATCCTCGACTTCGCAATATGTTTCCAATGTGTGGGCGGAGCTTCTGAAATAGATGGGAGATGTGTTTTGTTTTTTAATCAAGTTCAAATATCAACAAGCTTTCTCCAGAATGACTTACTGAATACTGTACTTTAAAAGTCTATTTTGAGCTTCATCTACAAGCTTTCACCATTTAAAAACAAACAGTTGACTTCAACGTCATGGCACGTACCCACACTGGCCGCTGATTGGTCCGCCATCCAGGTGGCTGTGGCTCAAACTAGGGAGTGCCCAGCCCAAATAAACAACCAATCACAAAACAACCAGCCGAACAACAGCAATAAACAGCTGACATATGATAATAAACAACTGAGGGGGAATGAATATGAGAAACAGGAGTGCCCCTTCCTAATGCAGAATTGACACCTTTGATTGGCTCACACATATCTTGTTATCCTGTTTGCCCTCCTGAGCCTTTACCTAAACATACTATCTGTGCACACACACACACACACACACACACACACACACACACACACAGACGCGCGCATGCACTCACGCACACACCAGGTTTTATAACGTGATGTACGATCGAGGCAGAATTTACAGTGGGAGTAAAACCGGAGCCTTTTTTTGGCAATAAAACCATGGTGGTCACCTGTGTGTGTGATTGTATACATGGGTGCAACATATTGTGTTGTGTTGCGTTTTCCCTGTGTGTGTGTGTGTGTGTGTGTGTTTTTTTATCTGCATGGTGTATAGTCCTGCAGTCCTCAGTGTGATTTAGCAAGTAATTAGGGAATAGAGACGTATCCAATTATTGGGGTTGTGAAATATTGCCCTGTCTAAGCAGTTATTCAAGCATTGTCTACCCTATGCCTTATTATTTCATCACCTGAATATATGATTAGGCGTGTGTGTGTGTGTGCGTGTGTGTGTGCGTGTGTGTTTTTGTGTGAGGCAAGGTATATGTAGTGACTAAAGATGGCAACACTTCATGATACGTGGTCCTGATATTGTATAGTGTGTGTGTGTGTAGGTGTGTCCGGGGAAAAGGAAATCCAATTTCCAGTGTATAAACTATTTATCTGTTTGTGTTCATTCATGCATGTACACATGCAAACATGCGCCTTTGTGCACACACGTGACTGCGCACGGAAAAGTACTGCAACGTAAAGGAGCATTCAGACTGCTGTTGTACAGTATGAATCCCATCTTCTGATCCATCAGATGCGTGCATGCTCGCATCTGTGCATGTGTGTGTGCACATATAGGTTTGTCTGTGTGCATGTGTGTGTGTGCACATATAGGTCTGTCTGTGTGCATGTGTGTGTGTGCACATATAGGTCTGTCTGTGTGCATATGTGTGCACATATCTCACAATCAGATACTGTAAGTAAGTAAGTCAAATGTATTTGTTTGCTGTAGCACCTTTCACAGACAGCAGTCACACAAATGCTTCACAGTATTATGCATTGTCAACAGGATAGAAAACAGTAAAACATAAAAAGGTTGCAGTACATATTAAAATACTACATAGAACTAGGAAATGTAATTAAAAGAAATAAATAGAAAGGAACACAAGGTACCAAGCTCCCATCCACTTTCACATATGGATATACAGTATATTAACCAATCCATGCTAGCTGAAAGCCGCTATCGCCCATCAGCCCTGAGAAGGAGAGGTTCACTGAAGAGTTGTCCTTGTACTGCCTGACCACAGAATGCCTTGAGGAATGCTAATAAGATAAGCCTTAGCTACTGTATACTGTATGTGCTGTAATAATAATACAAAATAAAAAAATCAAGATGATAAAAAACATATTTTTTATTTATTTAAAAATTGTGAAAGAGTGCATCATCATCTGTGAAAACCTGTCCGATATTACTTTTGTTTAATACATTCATGCCTCCTCCCGTTTGCTCGCGCATGCGCGCACACACGTTCACACCTGCCTTCTGCTTTTCATCGAAATCCTACAAACGTAAAAAACAATATATGTGGATATGGGTGCAGTACTAGACAAACTAGCATATTCGACAGCAACGTGTTGTTTAGCTCGCACTGGTTTATCATGTTTTTACAGGCAGTAAGAGGGGACTTTGGCTTAACCTCAGGTGTGTCATTGTATCAGTTACTGCTTACATTCCCACGGCGCATTCATACCCGGCGCACGGCTGAACACGTTGAGAATCCCAGTCCCTGCTCCCACAACAAAACCCATGCCTCGGTAACAACCACCTATCGTAGCTCTCCCGCTTGCGAACACCTCATTGGATTCTGTGTTTAGCGAACACGAGCCTCTGCGTTTGGGATTGGCCTGCCAGCGATGGGGAAATGACTGCCGTCCACTTGCGTGGGTGCGGGGCGGGGACTGTCGCCGAAGGCGGAGCTCTCCTTGGTACTTAAACAGAGCTGGCGCTCAAAGAAGAACAGAGGTCTTGCATGCGCGACAACTGGAGAGCAGGGAGCGTCAGAAGAGGGAGACAGCGTGAGGTGGAAGAAGATAAAAGAAGAAGTGAAAGAGCGAGAACAAGGGGACCGTGTTGTTCGCGGTACTCATGGAGCGGAAGGATATTTAACCAATCGCCCGGGGAGCGCACAGGTAGCCTAGCCTATGCATTCTTATTCGAGTTTCACACTTTGCGTCATGCGTAATGGCACAATAAAAGATGTTTTAAAAGGTTTTATTTACGTTGACTAACGCGCGTTTATTGTGGGGACCTGAATGTTACGCGATAAGTATTTGTCATTATTATTTCGTCCATTGTGTGCTTTTATACCGGAACCTCATACCTGTTTTTCCAGTCTGGTGAAAATAATGATTTAATGGGTGTGAGAACAGCTAGAACGGCGATTCATAGACTTAAGAAATCTCAAACTCGCGGTGCTTATACTTCCCCATGTGAAAACAGAAGTGTTTGGTGTTTTGTGGCCGCTTTCTGGACCTTCTCTCGATCCGATTCTTTTGTACTTTTTTAATTTTTTATTTTTTTTAAAGGTGCTTTTATTGTCACATACACATACATGTTGCGAAATTCATCCTGTGCATTTAACCAATCCCTCAAGTGAGCTTTTGTTTGGTCTTTGCTATTATGTGAGGTGATTCAATATATTATAACTAAAAGGAGATTTAGTATATTACCTTTTTGACCTCCTCTCTTAATCAGACCTATCCTCCCGTTTTCTCTCCACTTCTGTCCCTTCAAGACACCGCAGTCCATGCCTCTGCCTTGCCAGGTCATTGATGGGAAATCAACTGGATCGGATCACCCACCTGAACTACAGCGAGCTGCCCACCGGGGATCCGTCCGGTCTGGAGAAGGACGAGCTGCGGGTCGGCGTCGCTTATTTCTTTTCAGACGAAGAGGAGGAGGTGGACGACCGCTCACCCTCCGACTGCGGCTTCACCAAGGATCACAGCCCGGCCGAGGACGGACCTTTGGCGGTCAGCGAAGTGGAATACTCCGCCTTCTGTTCACAGGAATGCATCTTCTCGAAGCTCCGGGAGAACGAGGACCTGAACGTGTACTCGGTAAAAACTTTGCTGACGATGTGCAAACCCGGCGACCTGCTGGAGCTTGTCGCCACCGCTCAGGCGCCGCACTGGGCGATCTACGAGCAGAACGACCAGGTCATCCACCTGCACAAGGGCGAGATCCGCAAGGATAGTCTGCCGGAAATCAGCAACGGTCGCCGTGGGAGGATAGTCAACAATCGTTACCGATACAGACCGCTGCCTGCCAACCTGGTAATGCAGAACGCGGCCGGGCACCTCGGTTTGAGCAGCGGGGAGATTTGTTGGACCAACTCGGAAAGTTTCGCCGCCTGGTGCCGCTTCGGGAAGCGGGAGTTCAAAGCTGGGGGCGAGGCTCACTCGGCGCAGCAGCAGTATTTCCTCAAAGTGCACCTGTCCGGAAGCGGCGTGCACACGCTTGTGTTCCGCAGCCTGGAGGACATGATACGGGAGAGGCGGCGGGTGGACGCCAGTGGAATTCTCAAAGAGCTGTCTCTGGTTAACGGGGGGAAAGAGTGATCTGGAATTCCCTTTGATTTCCTCTCCATCTATCCCATTGCCTTCTCGCCAAACGCACATACCCACATTTGCGCATAGACAGATAGGCCTACAGACGCACACGCACGCACACATGGACCTGTTGGCTGTTGGACGCCGCCTGCATGCTACAGACAGAACTTGTGCTGCGCGTGGCGTGCACAAACACCGCGCGCGCACGCAAGCACACTCGCGCGCACTGCTGTAATTTCCATCATAGTAGGCTACAGAGTGGCGAAACTGTAAGAAGCGGCCATATAAGACAACGCCCCACCTGAATTCGTGCGGGTGGGCACGATTTATAACCCGTCGCCCGTTAAAAATCACCTTGTACCTTTAATGCCCCACATAGCACACATGGCTCGGTTTTTCTTTTTTCCACGGGATAACGGGATTCTCACCCTCTCTGCATAGAGCGAGCGCTGCGGCAGACGGTAGAAGCGGGAGTGGGGCGGGGAGCGGTTGAGATCATATAGGTTCTCACATAGCTCTCTAGAAGGCTCCGTTCTATTTTTTTACTGTTAGCTTTAACGTGACTATACTAAAGACGGGGACTTGTCTACACAGATCTAAACCTTAAGCCACTTCTTGTATGGTAGCCCCTTACGGACATTCCCAGTCGGCTTACGCAGTTGCCTAAACAAAGCGTTTGCTTGTTCAAGCACCTCTTTTTGCCATATCGGGAAAGATGATTGTCCTTTCACAATGCTGTCATCTTCACAGCACTGGATGTGTATGTAAATTGTCAAATATTCATGTGTTGGTTTTCGAATTGAGTCCACATATTTTTGTATTTCAGTTTAGTGGATTTAACCATGGTCTTTTTTTGGTTGAAAATAAACGGAAGGTTGAACGATGAAAAAGAACTCATGGTCCTTGCAGGCTTTGCTTGGGTTATCGCAGGGGTGCGCAAGTGCGCGCACACACATACACACACACACGCACACGCACACACACACCATACAAAGATTAATTATTGATGTATTTCTTCCACTGACCTGGCCGCAAGCCAATAATAGGCTTCACATATCCCAACAGTATTTGGAGGAGGTAAAATGGTCATATTGCTCTAATATAGGCCTGAACATTATTAACAATCCATAAAATGAATATATACAGTATATATGTCTCAATACAATAACTATTGAGGAAAATAACACATCCACTCTATTTGTGTATTGGTTTGTGCTGTATTTAGTAATTAGTTGTTGCCCTGTCTTCTCTAAATACAGTACATTTGAATACATGATTTATTACATTTGGCTATTGTGTTAGTAAGCTATTGCTTGACGGGGAAAAAAACCTGCCTTGCATGCTACAATGACACAGGATTTCATAAGGATGTTTATGTCCTCTATTTTTGGAGCATGGAATATGCCGTGCACTGCTGTGACACCTGTGGGCTATTTTTCTGCAGTTGCCTCATGTCTAGATTGAAATGTTTGCCTGCGAAGCACGACAGCTAGTCATTTGTGTTTCCACAATCTGGCTCATTTTTAGCTGTAATATGGTCTGTAATAGCGGCGAAGGAGGGAAGACGTTTTGTCTGCACGCGTTGCTCTTTAACTTGACTCGACGCAAGGCAGATTGACAGCTTGGCTGAGAACATATGACATGTAACCCCATCGCTTTAATCACTGAATGCACCTATAAAGAAACACACCGTTGGTCAGAAGGTTTGAGAGACGATGTGTTCTGGAAAGGGTGATGGCGAAATGCTTAGGAAATATTTAGTGGGTTCAACGTGCCCATGTTTGTGTTGACTCTCGCTGCTGTGCTACAGACAGACATGTCAACACTTGAAGCAGGGAGATGTAGCTATAGCTATAGGTTGGGTAGAGAGTGTAAACATCAAGCCGATGGTGGTTAACACAGTGAATACATGTTTTCCACCAGTGTGTGTGTGTCTTAGTGAGAATGTGCTAACTGAGAAGAGGTGTTTCATTAAGATAAATTCCCTGCATTCACTATTTGTTGGATGAACACAATGCATATTATTGTACACCTGTCGCATGTCACAGTGCAGACCTTACATATGGGGTGTAATAACACATGGAACTAACAATAACAATAAACACTGCTAATTAGTTCCCCGGCCACTGGGAGATCACTGGGTTCTCAAGATGTAATATTAATGATGAATATTCATTTATAAAAGGCAAAACATTTTCCCAACTGATTGTTTACACCAGTGTTCCCCAATCCTGGTCCTGGAGGGCCGGTGCCCTGTATGTTTTAGATGTCTCCCTGCTACAACACACCTGATTCAAATGAATTGGTCATTATAACGAACTATTCATTTGAATCAGCTGTGTTGGAGCAGGGAGACATCTAAAACGTGCAGGGCCAATCCAGGTCCCTTTAGGACCAGGATTGGGGACCACTGATTTACACCTCATTTATTTATATATATATATCAACCCAGCCCACTTTCTTTCAATTCTACAATACATTCTACAGTACATATACTGTATGTAGACCTGTAATACATTCTCTCCTTCACTTGTACAAAATGTCCACATTCAAATGCACTGACGGCAAAGTGATAACCTTGGTGAACCCTTCATTACCCCTTGATATTTCAGCTTGCTAACAGGCTTCCAGTCAGAAATGTCAAGGTGGTTTTAATGTTCTTAGAGCGCTCTAGGCTGGGGTGATTCAGTGTCGCCTACTGTCGCTGATTTTTGCTTTACTCATTGATGAATATTCTGTTATCTGAGTCAAGTTTTCACAAGCTAAATGTCAGAAGTTGTGATGAAAGGTCTGTGAGCAAAACATTCAGCACAAATAGCTGTCATTGTGTGCAGATGGAGATGGATATAGGTGTGTGTATGTGTGTGTGTGTGTGGCTGTCTGTGCTGATACTAATAGGCTATAGGCTAAAGGTCAGAATTAGCTTGTGTAATTAAAGAAAACACTCCTATATGTGTGTGACTGTGTGTATATTTGTATCTGTCCATATTAACCAAAGAGTGTCAAAGCCCTTAGTACAATGACTGGATTAAATATGTTGTTGTGTGTGTGTGTGTGCGTACGTGTGTGCATGTGTGTTTGCACATTTGAAGGTCTGTGTCTTTACATCTCTCAGCGGGAGTGTGTTCACGGATGTTGTTACTAGGGCAACTCAAGATACTGTTAGTCTTTGCACATATCTTGCGTGTGCATGGATGCTATTGTGTGTGTGTGTGTGTGTGTGTGTGTGTGTATGTGTGTGTCTACAATTCCAGTTGATAGATTTAAAGATACAGACCGTAATTCTGAAAAAAAGCTTGTTGATATTTGAACTTGATCAAAAAGAAAAGTCTATAGTGTTGTGTAGTATAGTGCGGTCTGCACCACTTTGTTTCCATTTACAGAACCAGGGCTGTGTAGAAACACCAGATTATTTGACAGATTAGCGTACAATTGACGACTCTAAAGATAATCATCCAAAGAACACCACATGGGAGCTGAATCTCACACATATTGATGCAGAAATACCCAAGCGCGCACACATACACACACACACACACGCACACACACACACACAAACACACACACACACACACACGCACATAAGCGACACGCAATTGCTTTTGTGCTAAAGCATGGATGTATTATATTCACACTGGGGCTTTGTTTGGTATGTATATACTGTGTGTGTGTGTGTGTGTGTGTGTGTGTGTCTTTCTGGACATAGCAGATCCCAGTCAGTCTGCTGCCAGGCTAAATCAGTGCGTGGGTCTCAGAGGAGATAGGGAGGGGGAAACAAGACAATATCCTGTCTCCGTGATGCCTTTAAGTAGATCCTCCTCTAATCTAGACGCTCTAATGGCATCCCAGTAGCCTTGGATGTCCTGTTTGCTCCACTCCGGCATTCCCTGAGAAAGGGTGTGTTTGAGAAAGGAACCATTTCTATGGCAATTACCAAACAGCTGTTGATGTAGACCAAGAGGGGGGCGGGGGGTACACATCGTTAACTTTTTGGTTTAAGCAGCCTCAAGAAAACATCTATCATGTTTTTTTATTTGCTTTTCTCCATTGCATTGACAAATTGTCCCCTTGAGGATAAATCAAACTAACATTATGTTCAAACCAGTGCATAGCATACATATTGAGATTTGATAATAAATTGCATGTTTCTATATAACGTGATAACAGGGCCAGTAGACCATATCAGTGCCTTTTATTAAAAATCTGATTTGTGTAATGTAATTTAATTCCCGTTAGGTTGAAATGTATGTGATCTAAATATTAAATAGGACTATGGCCTTTAGTTATTGTGCCATTACTTTTCCCAATTACAAAGATATTCTTTGAAAAATAATGAGCCTGTATTTATGAGACAAATGTATCCAGGATAGGCATCACAGAATGTTCACACTACTACAGTATACTGTAGATCAAATGCACTCGCTACAAACAAGCATTTGAATGTGTTTACATGTGTTTACATGTGCGATTAGGATAATGCCTTCTGTCCCTATCCCACTTCAAAGTTATTCAGCAAATAAAAGCAGGCTTAGCTTTAAAAAAAACGCCTTTGTCCATATGTCAGTTGAGACAGGTAACTGTAAATCAATGCAATATATCTAATATAGTTAGGTATAATCAACAAACTATCGGTTTCCTTGTTTATTTTTGTAAACAATTACTCACATTCAGCATACTACACGTATTCCCCGTATATAACAGATAAACAAATAAATCACCTCTGTTTGAGCAGTCAAATGTACTGTTATGGTTTCACTATCATGGCTAACTGTCAAACTTGAAGTTTGCACAACAGATAGTTGTTTATTGTTAAAGTGTAATGGGTTGGGGTCGATGATAAGGTTTCTGAAAACCACAACAAAAAACAAACATTCATAGAGAAATATGGTGCAGTAGGCTATTTGCTGAATGTAACATGTAATGGTGGCAAAACAGTTCTGCTGAACCATATTAAAATACCCTGCCCAAAATTTAATCTTTTAAAATACTGAAATGAAATCCCATAATAATGCAGGATTTAATTCATTGTGCCTTTAAGCAAATCTTAAAAAAGGTTTTGCCCAAGGATTTTTCAAAACTGTTAAACTGAATAATTAAGAGGACATGTATTCATCAAACTGGAGGGAGTTGGTGAGAATTCTTATCTTTGGAGATGTGTGTGCGGTTGTATGGATCTGTGATACATGTGTTATTAATTCTTAAAAGGCAAGGATAAAAATATCGTCAGAACAGTGTCGTTGTCTTGCCTAAATTGTGCACAAACAACAATGAGAGGGTAACACTCTACATCTGAAAAGTCTTGTTTAGGCGCAGATGCAGTAAGACTTCTTCTACTGTATGCTCTAATCAATTTAGGCATTGGATACCCTCAGGGAATGCACTCTCCTCTGCTGGTCTCTTCCGTCGTTAATGTTTTAGCCTCCTGTCACAACAGTGAGACTTCACTGTTTTCATGCACTTTCTTACATGATCCTCTGTTGCTTGAAATCTATGACCTGTTGTCTCACATGTCATGAAAACCAAATAATTTATGCAGAATTACAAACACAGTAGAAACCAGAGAAGACCATACTGTCATCTAAGAACTGTAAGGTGATATCTAGTCAAGAGAAACACACATCTGGTGCCGTTCCATCCATGACAATGGGCTGCATTCACACATTAGTCTGATGTTTTCTAACATTCACTATGTATCATACTGAATGTTTCACAGTGCAGTCCTTCACATACGGTATAATGCAACAATTAAAAATGACATAATGCCACGATTGGTTTTGTTAAAAGTGATCGCCAGTGATTTCAAAAGAGCATAAGGCTTAAACTCAATGCCGCTCACACAAATCAGGATTTGACATTTTGCTGCTTTAATAATATGTAAAAAGTCCCCAGGTGGTAGAATTGAAAATTAAAACTGTGCGGAAAAAATGTCAATCCATTTATAAAACAATAGACACCATGCCAAATACTAGCCTATGCTCTTTTCCAAAAATACTATACCCAGTCCATAGCTGTCATATCGAAGCCTGCTTAAGAGCTTTTAATGCGCCTCCCACTGTGTTATATGCCTTTAATATCTTGTGTAGGGTTAAAACATTTTTGTATTTGGTCCAACCCTATTGGCTCCAGATACACATTACACCAGCAGCTCTAAGCTCCGGCCCAGTGCAATTATAGTTTGATTAATGGCCAGGACCTAACATGGCCTCATCTTTCCAACTCTGTGGTTTTAACCCTTCTTAAAAAGTCACAAGAAAAGGTTACTTTAAATGTCATTATGAGCCTCCTGCAACCTCTCAGCTACAGTTTGCTACTCTGAATAAGCCATGGCTAAATGTCACTTTCTTAACATTTTGTAATGTTGCACTTGCAAAGGGTTATATTTTAGCCTTTGCAGAATACTTAAGCAAAGTTTTCTTTGGTTTTACATTCATTACATTAACACAAAAGGTCTCATAGTGTGAGCAAATTTATTTATAATTTTGTTTTTGAGCAAAGATTTAGTATCTCAAATACAACTAGACATTTTTTGCAGTTTCTGGAGAAACTGCTTGGGCTAGCTGCCCTGCACACTACCTCCCGCAGAGACCCTCATAAAAGTCCACAGCCTTTGCTTATATTTGAAATTGTATATATATGTAGTTAAAAATTAAGAGCTGAACTATGTCAAGTTTTAAGTGCCATTTGAACCTCAAACCTTTTGATCCAGAATCATATGCACAAACCACTATGCCAAACCTGCTTGTAAATCAAACTGAAAAGGAGGTTTTTCAGTTTCTTGTGAGATGAAAACTTGCTGCAGGTTTTATTATATAAGTTATCAATGTTCTATTATATATATCATTTTTTAAGTGAGTACAGCATGGGATTTGAACCAGGATGCAATTATTTGAACTTGGTATCAGGTACTTTATCCATTACACCACCTGAACAGGTTCAATATCTGAATTTTAGAATATAAAGGGTGAATATTTGAGGTGCTAGCTTAGCTTCATCATTAGCCTGCTAGTGTTAGCTTACGGTTTTTCAAAAATGTGTTGAAATGTTTAAATATTTATAAATGCATGTTTGTGAAAAGTAATAGAAACTTAACTAAAAACGTGCTGATTCATTTGATGTAAGTGTGAGGTTTGCAAGTTGTAGGCTATGGAGGTAGATAGGCGAGCAGAAGTTTAATAATAATAAAGAGAAAGGTACAACACTAATATTGCTTTAGCTAGCCCACAATAATAAAGAGAAAGAATCAACATTAGTGGGCTAGCTTTATAATAAAGAGAAAAGAACACATTTTCTTTGTAGGCTAGCTAAAGCTAGCTAAAGCTAGCCCACTAATAGATATCATCACGAGAGCAGGACGGCTATATTAGTTTTGGCCAGCAAAAAACATCGGCAACGGCAAACGGCATGCTGTTGAAATGAAAAATAATGTAACGTTTTGCCGTCCTCTGCGACAACAATTACAACCGGATGTTCATAGCTCCCTCACACACGGAGAAAACATTGACAACGAGAAGGTATTACTTTAGAATACTAGAATACTAATACTAGAATACTAGATACAATACAAAACAACTACATTAAACTACTAAGCTACTAAATATTTGTGTTGAATATATTTTAATTTAATTATTTGTAAACAATGCAACATCATCATAGCAACCGCCATTGCGTTAGACTTGTATGAAAGTGTTTGCTCTCTACAGGTTTGCCATCTACCTCTGCTGTTTTCTATGTGAACGCAGCATAAGACACACCTCTCTAAGTGTTGATGTTGAATGCTGCCCGAAATCCACAATGAATCACACACAAGAGAAAGCCCTTATCTAGCTTGGCTGGTGGAACTAGAGCTGCTATTGTTCCTGTCATCCAACACACGGGGATTAGATTGGTGTGCTGATGCAGTGACGTTGGCAGTGCGTCCTAGAAAGACAAGCTCTCTAGTGATGTAGTCTGTATGTATCACACTATGTGCGTATCATCTGGCTTTCTCTCATTTGCCCTGTTTCCTTCTCTCATACCCATGTCCCCCTCCCTCACACACATCCAGTTGGTTCTTCTTTTTCACTTTGACCCCACAGTAACCCGTTTCTATTCTTGTCCATCATCACGCTAAAATATCATACCCAGCTCTGGTGCCTGCTCGCTCTCTCTCTCTCTCTCACTCACACACTCTCCCTCTCTCTCTCTCTCTCTCTCTCTCCCTCTCTCTCTCTTTCTCTCTCTCTCTCTCACACACACACACACACTCTCCCTCTCTACCTCTCTCTCTCACACACACACACTCTCCCTCTCTACCTCTCTATCGCTCTCTCTCTCTCTCTCTCTCTCTCTCTCTCTCACACACACACACGCTCCCTCTCTACCTCTCTCTCTCGCTCTCTCTCTCTCTCACACACACAC
>JAODUK010000017.1:2366335-2383625 GCA_027564635.1 Typhlichthys eigenmanni
AGCCTCCCTTCATTCAGGGACACATTATTCTATTTCTGTTAGTCACGTCTGTGAAATATTTTTAGTTTATGTCTTATAGTGTTAACTCTTTAAGTGTTCATACAAATATTTACACACATTAAGTTGACTGAAAATAAAAACAGTTGAAAGTCAGAGGACGTTTCTGTATTGGCCTTTGGTGTTGGCTCATGCGCACGGTCGGCTGAACTAGGCTTGCCTAGTTTTTACTTGTCGAATTCACAGCAGACAGCAATCCTCTGTGAATACAATATTTGACAAACAACAGTTCAAGTAGAGGCTTTCATTATGAGATACGTTACGCAAGTCATGGGCCCAAGCCATCACACAGATGTTGCCTCTCCCTCCGGTATACCTGAGCTTTCTTAACCTGCACGCTGCATATTAAGTACACAAGAATAAACACACTGGCATTTCAAAGGGACTTTAGTGTGGTGGCTAACGGAGAGGGTTGGGCCCGATGGTACCACTACACAGCCTTGCCTGTTATTCTGAGGGGAAAATGTTATCGCAGTAAGCCGTAAACAGAACGCCTTCCAACGGCGACACAAACACATAAAGCTCACTTTACCCGCATGGAGCTGTGGAAAAGCCACACTACAGCTGGAAATTGGATTACACTCGATAGACGTAACGCAACAGGGGGAATTGTGTATAGGTGTGTAAGTTAACAAGAAGAAGAAAAAAATCTGTGAAGACTATATTCTACGTTTCCTTCATCAAACTCAAATGATCACGTTTTCTCAACAGCTTGTAGCATGCACCTAATACCATGACATTCTGTTTTTCCATCTAAAATTAGAAGTCTATTTGCTCTGATATTCAATGTGTTTAGAGGTCGTGAATTCAAAGGGCCCCTTTGAAACGCTTAAGTCTCAGGTTGGGAAACCTAACGGGCCTTGAAGGATTTGAAAGTGAACAAGTGGGGCTGTAAAGGATTAATAAACTAAACCATTAGCTTCAGCAGGAAAGCCCATGGTTATTAGCATGTTCTAACCTGGAATGGAGGACAGGGTGTCTGAACATTATTTAATACACACCTGGCAGGGAAGAGGACAGGGGTGGAGATACTGATAATGTGGTGGATTTATATATTTCAAGAACTGCCAGTACAGACTTACCTCTGCTTATCCTGTGAACATCTCATCAATAATGGGAATTTGTGGAAAATATCAGCTGCAGTACACTGATCCAAGTAAAGTGGTGTTTGTAATTATATTAGAATTATAAAAAGGGTTTACTTTTCCAGTGCTTTTTTAATGATGTCAGTTTGGAACTAAATGCTCCTCTCCACTCAACTTTCCTCTCATAACCATAAATTCTACTTTAAAAACAAAAAAGATTGACATAACATATGTTTAATTTATAAACAGCATAATTTGGAAACAGACTAAAGCACCACACATTTTCTTTTAACAAATGATTGGCGTAAAAACATATTTTTAAACAGACTTTAAAAGAACATTTTGTTTTTGCCTTCATGTCTATTTGAAGTGAAATACAAATGCATTGCACTAAAACAAACTGATATAGGATTTAATAGAACATTTTGTATTATTCTGATCATTACAATTTGTCTTCAGGTGTATTTGAAGTGAGGCTACAAGGTGGGGCAGATGGAACAACCCTTGGCAGGGTTTTGCACCCTCTGTCTCTAGTGCTGGTTAACATCTTCACTGAGACTGAGGTCAACGATGTCACACTGCTTGCACCTGCAACACATGACATTAGTGAGAAGATGACAGATTACTGTTGAGCACCGAGCAGCTGTTCAAACAGAATGCTAGGTCAAGTAGACCATGAGACCTCTAAATAGAAGATAGAGATGTTAATTTAAAGAGATTTAGTCTCGCATTGAGGCTCATCATATCCAAAATCACAGGATCATATTCTGTAATAAGACAAAATACTGCACTGCCATCCATGTGCCAACCTTCTGTCATTTTGGAAAATCTATATGACAGTCTATTTCTCAAGAGTTTCAGACGGACTTACACAATGCTCTGTGGGAGCCGGACAGGCGAGGGGTGTGAACGTCACTTTGGCCACCTACACGCACAGCCTGAGAAAGCATGAGGCGTCAAAACCGAGTCTAGGTAAAGCATCAGTGTGCATGTTGGAGGATAAGGAACATACGAATACCTTCCTCCTATACAGGTGGTCCCTGGGTTTAGAGGGCAGGCTAGGACTGAAGCTTCGCCACATGTCATTGATACAGTGTTTGGCAGGAGCTGAACACACACCAATGCAGCAAAGGGTTAGGTTCAATATGAATCACACTCGCTGGTATGTTGCAGCCGTTTAATAAGACCAATGGTAACACAGCACTCTAATATGCGGTAACGGAGTAAGCTCATGCAGATAAGGCAGGTGTAACCCCCCGCCAACAGAACAGCAGTGTTATCGTTAGATGGAAGCAGGTGACATCTGGTAGCGGGGTAGCTTATTGGACTAGCAGTATGGTTTAGTAGACCTTTGTTGTATAAATAAAGCCAGCTACCTGTAGAATGTAATCAACTGCACACCGTGGCTGAATGAACACTATACACTCCATTTATAACATGGGTTATTATCGAAGCAGAGCTGTGAACCAGTGCATTGATGCCAGTGCAGCAGGCTACCTATAGGGCTCCAGGAATGGGAGTGCAGGGCTGTCTTGGAGGTTATGGGGTATATGTCAGGCAGGTGTGTATCTTCTCCATTCTCCAAAGACCAAGGCTTGTTCTCCTTCTCTCCTCTGCCTGGATGACTGTGCTTTCTCCACAGATGTGTCTGTTTCTCTAGCTTGTTCCAATAAATCCCCTCAGCCTCATTCTGATCAAGAATCAATCAAGAATCATGTGTTAATGTTGTGGATGTTTAATGACAATGCCACTGTTAAATCAGCTTAATTGCTAGCATTGTATAGTATGTCCAAGCCACAGCGATCTTTAGAACCGTTACATATACATATTTCAATGTAGTGGATAGTAAAACAGTGATGCCCACACTGCTGCACAGGAAGTGATGTGGTGTGTTTATAAGGAGGATTGTTACTTTGGTATCAGGCACTGCTTTCTGCCTCACCGTGCAGCAATAGCACCACCAACAATAGCCTAAATTTAAATTTTGTAAAGTAAAAATCCTTGACTAAATGTACAAAAATGAATAGAACATTCAAAAACTGTTTGGGTGCAGTTACATATTGTGACCAGAGGGGCCGCCAACATGCCATGTTGTCCAAGAGTACAGCAGAGAACAGCAGCCTAAACAAGCTGCAGCCCTTAGCAGCATACAGTTAGCATCAAATCATAGCAGTTTACATGACATAATTTGTTTATCCACAGTCTTGATGGAATCCATTGCACACCCATTTTCCTGTAGTGAAAGTATTAAGGATGTACGTGACAAGCAACAAGTCTCTACATGACTTCTGAAAGCACCGAATAAACAGTCCCATTGGAAACAACTGGTGTGCAAGAACAGCTATTAGGACCAGTCCTACGCATGTAGTGTTGGCATATGGCATTTCCTATACAGTATACTCTCACGCACTTAGACAAACTTCATCAACCGCAATGACAGCTTGACTCTTGACTCTTGTACACCCTACACAGCCCACACTAAACATTGATTAAACCAGCAAATTGTACTCTACTAGCTTAGTGGCTAGCTTAATGGTTGGGTAAAGCAATCTGTTATTCTACTTTCTGGAATTGGTTTTCCCACCTCTGCTAAAGAGGTTGTATTCATGAATGGAAATAAGTTATTATGTTGTCAGAACTTTCTTCATAATTAATATAAAGTAGACCTACAGTAAGGCTTGAAGAAAGCTAACTCAAGCAGCTAGCATTCACTTTGTTCAAAGAATGCTTTATTATTAATAATATACAGTATGTTCCTCAGAATTGACTAAAGTAATTTACTTAAAGTTGCTTATGATAAATCAGTCAATGTATTTATAAAAAATAAAAACAATTCTGGGCATTAATAGAATGGACTGTGTGAATTGGGATTTGGATGTTGCTATTAAGTTTGCAGTCAACCTTGGTGTCATTGCAGTATAAGTCATGCTGCTGAAAACTGTATGGCTGAATGAACAGCTGGTTTGACCTCCATGTTTTGTTGTGGTTCTAAACCATTCCCTGCTCCGTGTGTGTGTGTGTGTGCGCGTTTGTGTGTGTGTGTGTGATTTGGCCCACCACAATAGCTGTGAAGGTGACTAACCTTGGTGTCCAGTTTATAGCAGCAGTCAGGGTGGTCCCCTAGGGTGTGTCTCTTCCTGTGTCTGCTACCGTGGAAGACCACAGGCTTGGTGCTGATGTTGAAGGCAGCAGGGACCAGCTGCCTGCCCCGGAGAGAGGACGTGTCCTGTGTTTGGTGGTCCCTGTCTGGGCCAGGCTGTGACCCGGGAGAGCCTGGCCCACTCTCTTCCTTTCCTCCGGACATGGAAGGTGTCCTCCTGGGCTTCTCCTGTTTACATCTTGTCTGCAGCACATGTAACATAATGACATATTCAGCAATTGATATTTACGATTGTATGAAGGATTTGACTTCAATGGAAGTGTGTTTACACCTTTTGTACAGATTTGTTAGACTGTGCAGGGGGGAGGCAGAGCAGTTCCTGGATGACCATTTGAGGAGATTTATCTCTGTGGAATAAAACAGATTCACAATTTAAAAAAAAACTCTGTCTTATAAAAAAGGGCTGATGTATCCACACTAGATCTAAGTCGGTTGGAGACTGAAACAAAGCTGTTAATTAAAATGTGCAACCAAATATTATTTTATAAATGTAGATATGTTTTTTAATATTTGGAATAAAACAATACAGTATATTGAACTCATAACTGGCTAAAGCATTGACATTGTCTCACATGTTTAATGGACTATAATATTCAGAACAGGTCCAGGACAAGTTCTTTGGGTCAGTACCTGTGTGGGGCGTTGCATTGTGGGATGCAGTGGGAATTGGGCACCCACATCACTAATGTAGCACTGCAACTTGGCATGGGGCTGATCTGGGCAGTACCCAGCTGTAGTCAAAGCAGTCAATGACAAGAGATTACCATTCATGTACTAGTTAGTACATGAATGTACTGGCTAGTTGAAGGATCTTACGCTTATTTGTTTACACATTTTGCTTTTCAAAACTATTTCAAACCCTTATTTTTAAAGTCTGGCATAAAATAATTTAGAAATGGTTAAAATGTTTGATCAGTGAAATAATATAATATACAATATTATAAGATAACAATGTAATGTTTTTTTTTTTTGTTTATTAAAACATAATCCTCTTAATATAAACTGGCCACATGAAACAGTTTACAAACATTTGTGAATAACTTTTCAGTGCTGATGTTTTCTCTGGGAATGTGTTGTGAGGCACCTCACAGACATCTAGCGTTCCTGTACAGCATGGCTACATTACCAACCTTAACTGTCCTGTCACTGTTCATTTGAAGGGGAATCGTGGAGTTGAAACAGCAGTACTGGTCACTTACACTGCAATTAAAAACACAGATGTTCATTGTTGACTTGGACGTTACATTAAATAGAGGCAACTCCAGAATGCAACACACAAACCAGCATACTGTATTCTTGGTAGAAAAGTCTCCTGGCTTTCCTCGATATGTTGTTGCTCAGGCTGGCTAGTGAGGACAGACATGTAATGTCTGCCACCAGTCCTCAAGAACAATTTGACTTTGGGTCCGTTTTTGCCCTCAGCCCATTCTGATGCATTGACCACACTGAGAGTAGGAAATTCATCTGCAACAAAGCAATATCGTGATATTTACATTGAAAAAACGACCAAAACCTTTACAAATATAGGTTAGAAAGGAAAATACTACACGTAGGACATAATATTGAAACGTGTGGGGGTAGTAAGTTACTGTACTCATTGCTTTTTTCAGTAACTAGTTACTAGTTAGTAATTACTATTTCCGAAACAATATTATTACAATTACTAATCTAAGTAACTAAGTAATGTTGCATTACTTTGTTACAAGAATTAGATTTCTGGTCCTAGCAAACAGGGTATCCTAATTGAACCAACCTGTCCAATCATCTGGTTTGAGAGGCTGCAATGTTTTCTCTTTGGCTGATTGTTGACTCCTAAGGTTCATTATTGTTCCAATAAAGAGGATTACATTCTAAAATGAGCTGGCTACACAGGTTGTCATTTTTCAGAAGGGGCGAGATAGGGTAGTCATTGTGAAAGTATTATAGTAATGTAACTAGTAACATAACTCATTACTTTTAATACCCAATAATAGGTAATGTTATTACTTGTTGAAGGAGTAATAAGTAACTAGTAACTTATAACTTTCCCAACACTAATGTTAAGTTACACATGCCTATTAGGCCTAGAACAACTTGACTTTAGCAGACATCCCAGACATATGCATAATAGCCCATGTTAAAATCCAGTTTTAAGAGGTATTTGATTGAACTGAATAAAAACAATATGAAGAACATATAATAGAATCAATTTTCTTTACGTAAGCTAGGCTAAAAACCTTGAAGGGACAAAGACCGACAAGTACTATAACTTCCAGTACGTTGACAACAGTAACATGCTTCATGACTATACATACCATCAGTTGCTATAGTTCTTCCTCTATCTGACATCTCTGCCTTTATAAGACAGTGTGTTTCTCTGGGGACGTGCTTAGTCTCCCAGCGGCAAGAGTTATGTCCCATGGGCCAGCAGTCATTTCCTTCATCCATGTACTCCTTACTCAAGTAGAGTGCCGAGACCAGAAATTAACATAATCAAGCAATAAATGTTACTGTGGTGGCAAGGAGAACAAATATTCAGTCCTTATGTTTTACTGCTACATATTACAATTTAGAACAAAAGTAAAGTTCGATTCACCTTCCGTGCACGCACAAGTGTTGCTAAGCAACATATTCATAAGCTATATTTTTAAGGGTCTCAACTGCCCCCTGCTGTTCAATGGTTGTAAGTAAACCACACATGCAGTAGCTATGAGTTTATTGCATTTAGTAAAATAAGTAAATGTTCATGAAGTCAATTCAATGAGTCAAAGCTCAGCCTGAGCAGAAAATTTGACCACAGATTCAGTGTAATTTATTTTCTGGAATTAATTTTGGTTTACAAAATAATTTAAAAGTGTTAAGTGTTTAAAGCAGCACATTAATTATTAGAAGAAATCCATTGAAAACATTGTCAGGAAACAGGGAAATGCTGTATCAACAGACATAATTTGCTACAATATTGTTTAAAAACATGTTTTAACAATTGCAAACATTTGGTGGAGATTACAGAAATTTGAGTTTTGGGAAATGTGCCGATTTCATTGTTGACTGAAGACCTGTTCTCGCAACCAAAATTCATGATTCCTTATTTAGGTTTTTGTCCACCAAGACAAGTCAATACAAGGGTGTACAAGAACGCCCTCCTCTTCATTAGAAAATAACCCTGGTGACAGGCAATGTTCCAGTTGTCATATAGTGTGTCTGGCCCTGACTTGCTTAATCAAGACTCTATGGTCTGGTCCAATTTTAACTCAACCAGTCCAGATCTTCATCATCCTCTTCTTCACCAAACAGAGGGGTAGGAGGAGGATGTCCTTTTAGGCTCTGGAGCCAAAAGAAGGAGAGAAAATAAGGAATTAATGTGTACCCATTAATGTGATGAACATATGATGGTTCAACATGCAAATCAATCTGGTAACTCGCTGTGGAGAAATAAGCTGCAGTGTTTTCATCTGTTTTCATAGCTGCAAGAAGGGTACAATACAATGTAACTGAATGAAAGATATTATAGCATCTGTGTGTGACATCAAGAAATGATGGCAGTTTAGTTATAGTTTCACATGAGACCCTACCGTGCATAAATACTGTACCAGTGGCTGTTGTGCTAGTAGATTGTGAGTGTTTGTATTAAGATGTTCATCCCACTACCACAATGGAGACGGATATGTTCAGATCATAGTTACAGTTGCTGTGTCAATAAAAACTACACGTGTACAAGACAAGCATGACTCATGACAAGCATGAGGGGGTTGAACTTGACGGACACGACCACAACATGGACCACAGAGGGGGGCTGGAGCTGGGGTGGGGGGGGGGCTAGAGTCCCAGTGCTCACACAAACCCCTGCGCATCTCTCCTTACCAGCTCTTCCTCCTCGTCCTCCACTCGCTCCACCTCCTCCTCCTCCGTATGCGGCAGGGAGGATTTGGTGGGACTTGTGCTCGGGAAAAATGGCTCCTCTCCATTTTCCTCGCATACTCCCTCAGTCAGACTGAGGGCGTAGCGCAGCACATGTGAAACAGACAGACAGTCGCACAGAGGAGGAGACAGACAGACAGACAGACAGGGAGGGAGGGAGGGAGGGTTGAATAGAACATCAGGGACAGGCTGTTAGTCGCAGCAGTCCATGCGTATTAGAGCGGGCTGGATGAACTGTACACAGGACAGACAGACAGACAGAGGTCGCACGCCACATTCACGGGAGGACGTCTGCGCTCGCTCACCTCGTAACCCTCCCTACGTTCTCCTGGAGGGAGCTTGGCGGGGGAGGGGGGAGGGTAGGGGGCCCGCTGAGCTTATGGTCGGCCACAGGCGTCAGAGGGTCTTCCAGCAGGTCCTCCACTCCTGAGCTCGCTCTGTGGGACTCTGAGCCCTCGGAACCCCCGGGCCCACTTTGCTGTGTGCTCTCAGTGGCTTGACCGTCAGCTGCCTCTGGACGTTCTCTGGATGGCTCTACAGGCTGCAGGCTGGACTCTGACGTCGCTGCCACCTGCTGGTCGCGCGGCGCAACTGCAGCCTCCGCTGATGCCGACTGGCACGGCGGCGTCCGGTCAGATTGGACCGGCTGCTCCTCCTGCTGTTGGCCGTTCTGCTCTGCCGCTTCTGCGCCTCCATCCGCCACCTGCTCCTCCACCTTCTCTCCATTCACACTCTCTCTCTCCGTCTCTTCTTCTTGTACTGTGTCTTCCTCCTCATCATCATCATCATCATCATCTTCTTCTGCGTTTCTCTGGCTAGGCTCCACAGAGGGTGCTGGTGCACCGCTGAGGAGCTGCAGCGTGACATTCTGTGGAGGTCAGGGAACAGAGAGGTGTTAGGGAGGGATGGTCTAGTGGTGTGAGCGATCACAGTGCCTACGTTGGCTCCACGTGTGTCTGTGCTGTATACACACGTTGGCTCTCACTGTAAATACCGCTTACCTTAATAGTGTTCACTATCACGCCCAGTACTGCCTGGCCAGTGTAGGACTCGTTCAGCTCAAACTCCCCTCTTAAAGAATGGAACACTCCATTCATCACGCGTTTCACCTGGAAACATTTGTGTGTGTGTGTGTGTGTGTCAGTGATAGGCAACGTGTCATAAGTGATGTTAGTGCCCAGAAGAGGCAAGGGGGTTTTACAGCAGGTTGTGACACATGCTGTACCCCCCTAATGCATGTCATCAGGTCACAACACGGGAGAATGACGGAGAGTTCTCACTTCTCCAGCGGTGTCTCCTGAGCTCTGTTCAGACGGTTTGTTCTCCAGTTCAGCCACTCGTGCTTCCAGCCTGCCTTTTACAGCCATCGCCTGCTTTTCCAGGGCTGTGTACTGACAGAAAACAACACACACACACTGTGGGCGTGTGCACGTATGGAACGTATGGCAGGATACGTGCATTATGTGCATGCACAATGCATTCCACGCTAAAACAAGATTAGCCCCCCTCTAATGCCTATTCATTATAATAGGATAATGTATGACTAATATATTAACTCATGAGTTAGATAAAAAGTCACTCCTGTACAGTTGTCATGAATGGAAAGACTAGCTATAGAGACCAAAACAGTTTTTGAACCAGGCTTTATTTTGATTCACCAAATATCTCCTCGTATTTCGCTATCTTATTGTTCTCTGTGCATAAATAATCCTATACCGCCACACAGCCCTGGCTCTGTAAATAGCAACATAAACAAAATGGCGAACATCGCTCACATCAACAAAGTCGTAGTACTACGCCTTGCTTCACAATGCGTTTCGATATGTCGGGCGGCGCCACGGAAGGCCGTGAAGTAATATTGTATTGATTTGACTAACCCTGCCTTTAACTCAGATATTTAAATATTGCAGTCTGTGGGGATTGACTCCTCAAGTGGCCATTCAATGAACTGCAGGGTTTGACACCATGTTGTATTCATTTCTAAGCACCGGAGGTTCCCGCTTGGTGAAGTCACCATAAAAAGGTCTAGCAAGAGCCCTACCTTTTCCTGAAGGACGCGTAGCTCTTCCTCCTGGCCCTGATTCTGTAGTGAAGCCTGCTCCTCTGAAGCCCTGGACTGCTTCAGAGACGTCAACTGTTGGTTTGTGAAATAGCACGTTAAGATTCACGGACTACTGCCATGCAATAGACCTTTCCGACTCAGGCTGTAAGACCCGGCTGTTGCTAATGTCCCACAAACTTTAGTAGCTTGTGGGACTTTCTATTATATTCTCCCGTATTCTTAATAATATCGCAGTGTGCTTCTTGCCAAATTAGTCTGCGTTGTCACTATGTATCTCTACTTCTTTAGTCACGGATATACTGTACCGCATTCACGTGTGGGACATCAGGCTTTGCTTAGGATAATCAGCTATCTTATTGGTTATTAGTGACGCATGATTGACAGGTCTGAAATGTCTATAGGAGGAAGGTGAATGGAAATCCATGCTTCTGAACACAACATATGTGATGGTCATGTGACTGTATCTGTCAAACAGACTAAACTAGATGTGTAGTTCATATGGATGCATCAGGTGGTGTGTGTCATATGGAGCACTGCCAGCTGCAGCCCACTGCACATGTGAGGTCACCTTGTCCTGCAGCTGAGCCACCCTGGCCTCCAGAGCATCTCTCTGCTCCGTCAGCTCTGCTCTCTCACGGCCGTGCTGTTCCTGCGTGGAGACCAGGGCCTGCTCACACCTCCCCCGCCACTCCTCCTCCAGCTCCTGCTGCAGCTGGGCCAGCTAACGCACACACACGGTCGCGCGCGCACAGAGGTTACGCGCCACATTAGTTGCAATAGCACGTCATTGGGTTTCAATTAGCTAATGCTAATGTAGAGTTAGCGAGACCCAAGTGTTTATGGTTAGCTTGTCTTGTCTAATTGAATTGAAGGCTCCAATTAGCAGGTTACTTCAAATGTGGCCGTGTGTATACATTCGAGACTAGAGTTGCACCTAAGGCCTGTATAAATAAACCTGATTAAAAGTCTGTGTCGGGGCTGAGCTGTCAATCCCCTTCCTGGGCGGGGCTTAGTGTTACAGTAAAGGCCCGGGTATAATACCAAATAATTCGTGGCTTCGTGCAACGCGGACGAACGCTCGGTCTATTCAAAGTATACTTCCTGCGGACGCCGCGGCTATTTCTGTATAGAAAAATAAAAAATGTGCTTTGCAATAACCCATATTTATACCTCTGATTTATATGTGCATACATTGTTTCCCGTGAACAATATTGGTGTAACTAAGAGATATTGTAAATATTTTTTATATGAGCCGAGTAGGACATACATTGCCGTCTGTAGTGGAGGTACGCGGACAGTATGCATGATATTTACGTCTGTGGACACGGAGCGTATACCTGGGCCTTTACATATCCCAGTTTGTCATGATACCTGGGCCTTTACATATCCCAGTTTGACACGATACCTGGGCCTTTACATATCCCAGTTTGACACGATACCTGGGCCTTTACATATCCCAGTTTGACATGAATTTAAAACCAAACACCTTACTGACTGACACGAGCAGCTCAGAACACTGAATGAACGATGGAGCCTTCACACGGGGCGGGTCACCTGTTGGGACGCAGCGCCGCTGGAGCACGTCCTGGCTTTGCGTAGTTGAGCCCTGAGATTGTCCACCTCCTGCTGAGAGCTCCTCCGCACCTCCTCGAGCTCCTCGTCTCGACTCTGGCGCTCCGCCTGCCACTTCCTCTTCCTGTCCGCCAACATCTGGCCACCGATAGGGACAGGTACATGAGACACAGACCAGGAGAACACACAGCTCTGATCAAGTCATCAGTGGCTTCATTCACTCCTCCAGAGCAGTGGATCATGGTCCAGCTTTACTACACAGGGCTGGCTACATTGTGTGTTCATTAAGAACAATGTAATTAAGAAAGGATTTAACAATACATTGCTAATCCCCTTAATGGATAAGTGGTCAAGATGATGGATGGATCGTTTACACACTGGATTGAAAAGTAACTACACATAAAGCACCGCCCCAGAGGAAGCACCAACGTGAGTGTTATGCAACACTGCTGCTTCCTGATATTTAGATAGACTCTTTCATTACAACAGGTTTCATGTGCATCTCATGAGAGAGAGAGAGACAGAGAGAGAGAGAGACAGAGAGAGAGACACAGGGAGAGACAGAGAGAGAGAGAGACACAGAGAGAGAGAGAGAGAGAGAGAGAGAGACAGAGAGAGAGAGAGACAGAGAGAGAGACACAGGGAGAGACAGAGAGAGAGAGACAGAGAGAGAGACAGGGAGAGACAGAGAGAGAGACACAGAGAGAGAGACACAGAGAGAGAGAGAGAGACAGAGAGAGCGAGATGTCCTCACTCGTTCCAGACTCTCCTTGTCAGCCTTGAGGTCTTGCACCTCCTCCTCCACGGTGTTGACTCGCAGCTCTGTCTCCTTCCTTCTTTGCTTCTCTGCACGATACTGGGCCTGGGCCTGCTCTGCTGTCGGCCTCAGCTCTGCAAGCAAGCACGCACGCACACACACGCGCACACACGCACACACACACGCGCACACACAGCGTTAGCTACGCTAATACAATAACCCCGGTCACTACAGAGGTGAAGACGCCATACATTCACACTCATGCATGCGTATCACAGACATAGAAATAGCCAGTGTTTCTTTAGTCAGTCGTTCATTTCAAAGGAAAGGTTCGGGGCAGATGCCCTGCCTACTGTACCCTCCAGCTGGGCTTCCATTGCTGCCATGCGCGTGCTGTTGCTCTCACTGTCCTGCAGCGCTGAGGTCAGCTTGCTCTGGAGCTCCAGCGCCCTCTGCTGGAGGGAAGTGGCCTCCAGCTGCAGCTGAGACACGCGGGCAGTGGAGGCAGCCAGCTCCTCGGTGAGACGCACCTACACGCAGGAACACACAGAGAGAGATGGGGAGGGGGAAGAGCCTATGATGCCTGTTATATGAATGCACAGGCTGGGCGAGAATGTTCCGGAAATGAGTGACTGTACTCTAGAGCTATGGGCTCAAGTAGCGGTGAACCTGCGGAGATTGGGATGAGACAGACGGATGAGCAGCGATGGAGAAAATAAAACAGACAGACAGTGAAAGTTAGTGAAGTATGTTTCAGTGTGATGGTGTTGAAAAGGAGCAGAGCTAGGTCAAATGGTTGGTACAGATAAGGTTGCTTTCTGCCCTCATGTAGAAAACAAGACTTTTGCGTTGTTTTCTGGTCATGTTTGGAGCCTGGGACTGGTATAACGGGATTTCTTTAAAGTACCATTTGACCAAAGTCTGGTGTCCGTAGTAGAGATACAGAGAGATACACAGAGAGAGAGAGAGAGAGATACACAGAGAGAGAGAGAGAGAGAGAGAGAGAGAGAGAGAGAGAGAGAGAGAACAGGCTCACCTGGCCAGAGCCCAGGTCTTGAGGCAGTGCATGCTGGGAAGACAGAGCAGTCAATGCTAGAGTTCCTCACAAGCAACACAGCAGTGCAAACACCCAAAGGTCCAGTTGGCAGAGTGAGACCAGTACTGGGAGAGCTTATAAGCTAAAATACCATTCACTGGTTAAATACAACGTCCTTTTCAATGCAGGGGTCTGGCAATAGATGGTATTAAGAGCATGTTAACGCACGCCTGCGCACACACACACAGAGAAACAAGGACGCAAGCAGCATCAAGTATTCATAGTTTTGCCGCATCGACTTTTCACAGACTTTGCAGAGAGTGTGTATATGATTCCATGATCAATTGTCTAGGTCCATTAATCCAATCCAATTATTTCAAGGACTAGAATCATTGAAATTAATGGAATCGTTCATAAGGAGTGGAAGGGCCAATCTTTGATCAGAACTGTCCACAGCCATCCATCCCGTAGAAAGCTACACACCTTCTCCTGCTCAGCCTGCAGTAGTCGCACGTGATTCTGCTCGCTGGACGACTTCAGGCAGTCAGTTCTCTGTTCCAACAGCATGTTGCTCTGTTCCATGGATCTGAACATACAACAACATAATCATACAGATAGCATTGCACAGCCACTGGGACTCCTGTACCGTACGTACCTCATGGGTTTATCTAATCATGGGTGAGTAAATACAGTGTCTTTCCACCCATAGGAACCTAACAATACCTCTGGTTCTGGTTAATCAGCTCCCCGATCTTGCGGGTTTGTTCTTCAATACGCGAGCTCTTCTCAAACAATTCCTTCTTCAAACAGTCATTTTCCTGGAACACAATACATGGAGGTTAGATTACATTCAGACATATCACGTGGAGCATGCCTTGAAATGATTAAAATCCTCATTAATGTAGGTGTGGTCACAAGCTACAGATGAGAGAACGCGTGTGCACGTATGTGTGTCACGGGAAGCAGACCGCACGTGTAGTCTTCACAAGTCTACCTGAATGATCCTCTGGATGCTGTGCATGATCATGGAAGTTTCCATCGACATGCCAGACATTCCCATAGAGAGGCTGCTTTGCCTCTGCAGGTCATCCATCTGTCAGACGCAGAGCCACTGGTCAGTCTGCCTGCCTACTTAACGACATATTCATTCAACTATTGACTGAAGAGGGGAAAAAAAAAAAACCTTTGAGGTCAGCTGATCCACTTTATCGGCAACTTTCCCAACAGACAGTCTGATTTCTGTGTTGTGTTGCCGGGCCTCGGTCATCAAGAAGGAAGTAACGTCACCAGAGCCTATGTACACAGCAACAGTAACCGTGAGAATACAGTAACCATGAGAATACAACAGTAAGACGCGACCAGTGAACGCTCCACGCTGTCGGACATCTCAGCGTCGGTCAAACTGTGATAATGAGCTGAGCAAGCGGAGTGTGCCATACTCACCCATGTAGGGGACAGTCTGTGCTGGGTACACCTGACCCACCCGCTGTATGTGAGAGGTAGCCACAGGAGACTGTGTGCAGGGATAAGGCTGAGACGACAACACACACACACACACACACACACACACACGTCACAGTTAAGCACAGTGCTGCTGCACAGGGGAGAAGATGAGGGAGACCTATCTGAGCTCACCTGAAAGGCATGGCTGGTGCTACTAGGCCCAGCTTGATGGGGTACGCCAGTCACAGCAACAGGAAGTAGGGCTGACGGCTGAGTTGTAAGGGGGTAAAAGAGCGCTATGGAGGGTGTGTGTGTGTGTGGGGGAGAGGGGGGGGTAATGAAAAGTTACCAGAAAACACAATTCAGAGAAACACACATTCACATTAAAAGTAGAATTTGACTTATGTTAAAGCTCTGTATAATACTTATTTTGATAGAACTCACCTCACTGATATTGATTTGAACTAAATAGAACTAACCCTATCATTATACTATATAATCCAACGTTTCTCATAAACATACTTCTAATGGGTCTACAAAGCTGACCCTCTAGAGTCACTCAACTTTGATGCAGTGCTATGGATTCACAACGATACATTCGATGGGTGACTTGAGGTTCTCAAAGAGAGCTGACCTTGTGATGGAGCTGCGGTGGTTACTGGCACAGGAGACGTAGGCACAGCCAGTCTCTCCTTGATCCTGGATGCCCCAGTGTCCTAGAGAGAGACGGGTTCCATGGTCACTGTGTGGATGGGGCTCATTGTGGACACTAGACAATAAGGTAATTCAGTAGAGATCCTACCGCCTCACCTCAATCTCAGAGTCACTGGATTCTGGTTGGCTCACCACCCCCGTCATAAAGGGCAACATGGGCTGGCCCATCTTCGCCATGCGAGAGATCAGTTTAGCTTTGGTAGAGTCTGGATTCTGGAATTAGACAAAGAAAGCATGCTGCATCACTGTTTCTCTTAGAGATACTAGGGAAAGGCTACTGAGTTAGAGGCATATTTACAGGTAGTTTAGTTGATCACTGGAATTAACTTTTTTATGAAAAACTAAAATAATATGAATGTCAGGTACTCTATTATCATCATCTATATATAAGTCACAAAAGAACATGTTCTCTGTTTACATTTAAAAAAGTATAAGCTATAACATACAAGTACTGAATGATCCATATGAAGGATGACGTACTGTGCATCCATGTGATTGACTATGGTCACTAAGATGTTTATGGGAGGGATAATATACTTAGATTAGAGGACACTCACTGCCAGCTGCTCGCTAAGGGAGTTTGACTTTGCTCGAAGGGGGTGTTCCCTGAAAGAGAAAAAAACATTACTACTAGACTACTAAACGACAACATGCTAATGCTGTCAACTGTGTCCTCAGGCTTAACATCTCACCCTGGTCTCCCAGGGCCGGGGGTCTGTGCTGGGGCCTCTGGGACCAGGTTCTCCACGCTGGGGGCAGGAGATGGAGCCGGGGAGGGGTTGGCAGAATCCCTGGAGCCCCCGCTAACCCTATCAGACCCATTGTCTTTGAACTTCACCTACAATGCAGGCAGGTGAAAAGACCCTCCTAGCAAACATGCTTCTTACGTGTTCAGCAGTAGTGCATGTTCATTATTCAATGAGAGGCGTAGCTTCATCTTACATGTCAGCTGGCATTACAAGTAACCAATCTAATGTGGGCGGGCTTACCCGCCTGAGCTCAGCCTCAAACACCAGCGTGCTGTCTGCAGGGATGCAGTTGGCCAGGCCCTTGGAGCCATAGGCCAGACAAGGCGGAATGACCATGAGACGGCGGCCTGACTTCTTCATCCCAACCATGGCCTCCTCCCAGCCCTGGAGACACAGCATTTAGATGGGAACTCAATTGGAAAGTGTTCTTTTGTAGAGCCTGTTAGAAGCAAATGATAAGTTTCTCACTTTGATTACTTTTCCGGCCCCTAGTTTCAGTCGTAGCAGCTTGTCTTTGTTCTGGTTTGAGTCAAACACCTGAAACACAATCATGTTTCAATGCCATGAAACACAGATAAGAAACAGAAATGAGCACGAAATGACAACTAATTTAGCATTTATCAGCTCTGCAAACAGGGTCAAGCCAATTATCAAATAGAAACTAATGCAGGGGTGCCCAACCCTGGTCCTGGAGAGCTACCGCCCTGCATGTTTTAGATGTCTCCCTGCTCCAGCACACCTGATTCTAATGAATGGCT
>JAODUK010000017.1:2385093-2397097 GCA_027564635.1 Typhlichthys eigenmanni
CAGACACAGCTACAGTAGACATCGAACAATTCTAACATACTCATGATCTTCATGTCCGGTGACAGAAACTCCGTAGGCCTACAAGCAGCTCGAGGTGTAAATGGTAAATGGACTGTATTTATATAGCGCTTTCTAACCTTCCGGCCAGTCAAAGCGCTTTACAGTATTTTGCCTCACATTCACCAATTCACACACACACACACACACATACACCGAAAATTGCCTGCATGTTGGCAGGTCTGAACCTGTACCTTCGCTGCCACTGGCAATGAAGTCTTCGTTGTGTCCCCCGAAGCATGAATGGATGGTGTAGAAGCCCTGGGTGACACCTTGGTACTTCCTGATCAGTACTCGGTCCTGTAGGTCCCACAGGTGCACTCCCTGCACGCCACACAGACACACTTCATTGTAAATGCCCCCGGGAATAAGTCCAGAAAGAACTACAGTGTCATGTACGCGTGTGGCAATATTCAAATGACCCCACCTGAGTTGCTACATTTAACAAAGCTAATCTCCCATTCTTGGAAACAGTGAATGACATGATAGGGTGGTCCTCCTGAACTCTGGAAGAGATATGTGAGAAAGACACCAACAGTCAGCCTGAGCATAATATAAATTCCATGGGTATTCATAATGTAATGTACATGGGTATTCATTAGGGCTGGCCCAGAGAACTCGGGTATTGGTTTGATGGGTAGTTATTCAGTTTTCAATTTTTAGGGCTTTGAATATTCTTTTTTTTTTTCCCCCCCCTTTCTTATCCATGCGCATTTGCCCTATGACTAATAGTTTCTCTGTAAAAGAAGAAGTCCACATTCGGAGTTCCATTCGCTGCACTAGCCTAGTCAACACATTAGGTTTCAACTGGCTTGGTCTGTAAGCAGAGACACGGGCTCATCTTTCAACACGGACTGTAATTGGCTAAGCTCCTATTGGTTAAATTGATCAATTGATCTGTCAATAAAAACCTGGCAGCACAGAAAGGCTAAAAGAAAAATTACGTCTGCCATCTTATATGAAATGAATGCAATGGCAGTCCGTGTATTAATTATTAATGTAATACATTTTAGACTAAATATTTTACCGGAGTAGATTGTCCGGACCGTTGCAAATGTCACAAGATCATGTTTGACCGTGATCGATTTGTGGACGATGAGTTATTAGTGTATATTATTGGTGGTTACTATGAGTCTTCATAAGCTGAGTAGTTAACTCAACATTTTAAGTACAGTATGTCTGACGAATCCGGCACTGATTGTCCCTGCTATTGTAGCATACAGTCGTGTGTACGCATTGAAAGCCTCGTCATGACTGCTGGCTTGGATTTTTAACAGGTTATGAAACATGTTGACTATGGATTATGGACTTTTGAAAACAAGTATTCGAACACTTGTTCGGAAATACCGACAGGAATTCGAAGCCTGTAAAGTGGCATTTCAGGCCAGCCCCAGTATTCATATCTTAATGTACAAGGGTATTCATACCGTAATGTACATGGGCATTCATAACCTAATGTAAATGGGCATTCATAACTTCACAAGCGTTGTTGATTCCCTCTTGTTGTTAAAACAATCTAATTATTAAATAATAATACAAATCATTAAGTCCCTCTGAAGCAGATTGTATGAGAATGAGATGGAAACAGAGGGGTCCACGTACATGTTTCGATCCGTAAGGTCCTCGAAGTTGTAACCCCGGATTCGCTGGTGGGTGTCTGAGGCCAGCACAGTCCTGCCGTCACCCACACACCACAGGCACTGCACGCGCACACCGTCCCAGGTGTCCAGCAGGTTACCGTCCAGGTCCTGACCGCGCGCGCACACAGGATATAGAGATCACAAATCCATCGCTGAGCACACTTAGGCACGTAGGCACGCAGCCCCCAACCCTCAATCCTAATACATGGTACACAACATGGGCTCAGCAGGCATCTATTAGCTCACCTGCTCAAGTTACAGCGGCGGAGGCTAGCAGCTGTTAAACACACTACCAGGACCAACTCACCAGATACGCATCGCTCACTGGCTGAGCAGCGCGACTTCAAGTGAGACACAGCAGAAGACCACAATGTCCACTTACACACTGGTAGAACTGGCCCCTCTGGCCTCCGGTGACAAACCGCTTGCCGTCGGGGTTCCAGGCCACACTGGTCAGGCTGTCCTCGTGGGACTGGGACATCTTGGTGCGCAGTTCCCCCGTCTGAGGGGAAGGGCAGGGGATTCAATGAAAGAGGGCAGAGAAGTGACTGGCAGATCACTGAGTAACCAGGCCACAGAATGTCTGAGCTCTGCTTCCACTTGCATAGGGTGCTATTCATTATTGTGTTTACATTCTCAGCATGTCAATGGGATCTAAACCTCGTTGATGCAAGCGCATTACTGCCAGTTACAAATAAACCGTGCAGAACACTAATGTCTCTGTGTGTGTGTTACCTGGATGTTCCAGAGCCAGAGTTCGGAGCAGTCATCGGGGCCGCAGGCAATCAGGTAGGTGTCGTCAGGACTCCAGGCCAGGTAGGAGACCCCGTACGCATGTCCCTCTAGTGTCCTGAGCAGCTTCAGCTGGTGGTTCTCCTGGACACAGACACGCACACGCACACAGCATTAACAACACAGGCACACGCATGCATGGACACGCACACACACACCACTAAAAGGTATAGTCAGCTATTGCAAGCTAATTGTAAGCTAATACACTTTTTGTCAAATTCAACAAATATCTCCTCGCATTTCGCTAGCTTGCTTAACCTGCTGTGAGTGCTGAAAAAATAATCTGCTACATCTACACTGCACTTACTACACAGCCCTGGCTCTGTAAACATGCACATTAAGTGGCGAACACCGCTCACAAACACAATGTCGCTTGGCTTCGCAATGATTTGTGGGGGGACGGTGCTTCTGAGGGAGTTTGTTTGATTTAAACTCGAAAACAGTACGCGTTCTCAAGGACGACTTAGCCTGCCTTCAAATCACACAGGCGCACACAACAGGAAACCACAAAGGGATACAAAAAGCGGGCAGTGCGTGCATTTGCCCCCCAGCTCACCGGATCGACTTGCCAAACAATGACAGTGGTGTCTTTGGAGCCCGTGGCCAGCTTGGTGCCGTCGTTGGAGAACTTGCAGAACCACACCTCGTTGCAGTGCTCCGTCAGGATCTGCTGGGTGTAGCAGGGAAACTGCTTCCTGTGGCGGAGAGGGAGGGAGGTGGGTGTGGACGCAGAGGGTCAGAGCCGGTCGGCGTGAGCGCGAGGACGCGTAACCAATGAGCAGACGTTAAAAAGAGACGCGGGTACTTGACCCACTTTGCACATGGGCCTGCCAGGCCGACACCGGTCTCGGCGGGCTCGAGACCTAAGCTGCTTGCTACTGACCGGCTGCAGACGTGGTCGAGGAGCAGGGAGACAGAGTCCAGGCTGCTGTCCAGCTTGGTGTTGTGGTACAGGCAGCGGTCTCTCTGCAGCTCCACCGCCTGCCTTAACAGCGTCTGCAGCCGCCGTGGGGGCAGCATCACTGACGGGGGGAGGTACGCTGTTGGGGGAGGGGGAGGGGGGAAGACACGGGTCAGGGAGGGAAGATGGGTGGTCAGGACATCAGCGTGGTATTGGGGACGGGGGCATTACTCACTCTGTAGTTTGTCCAGCAGTCGACAGCGCGACGCTGTGCCCTTGCCTTCCCACTCTGCCTTGGCTCGGAGGTCCTCAGCATGGCTGCACATCAGGTACCTGTACAGGGACGCGCGCACAGGACGCACAGCTTACATCCAGAGCACACCACCGCACAGCGACGCCCGGACTGCTTGAGTAACGGGCCGCGTCGACAACAGAGGCGGTCAGGGACACATTTTAAACAGATGGCCGGACTACAGGTGATTGACTGACCAGTGGCGGGCGACACATCAATAGAGACAGTGTTGTGTTGTTGGTGGTGGGGGCTGACAGGCTGCTGTGGCCAATACGTCAGCGGGAGGGTGTTTAGATAACATGTGTGAATGGCTTGTGCGCTGAGAGCACAGGGTCAGCTTCATTGATTAAGCGACCACAGTACATTTGTAGAATGTTTTACTGACGGGGGAGAAAATGATTAACGAGACATTTTTAAATTCAAATCAGCTGTAATGCACTCAAACTGGCCTGCTGGTTTAACATTTTCCAGAATATCAACATATTCATGAAAATGTACATAATGAGTACTCAAATAAGCACTGAATTATTCCTTAATGAATTTGAATTCAGTGGCCAGTGCTCTCATATCTCTAATGAATTCTAATACAAGTGAAAGCTTTTCCTAAACGGCTTTGGTGGTGCTTCTAACAGCTAATGATTGAAAAGAAAAAATAAAGAAAAGCAGGCTCCTCTTTGATAGCCAATTATTGTTATGAAATTAAAAAAAGAACACCGCTGCAGCGCAATGATGATAGGATGATGTGCAATGGACAGCAGCAAATAAGACAAATGACGAAGCATCTTGTCAGTGATGGATGGATGATGGGTCAGAGCTGACCACTGGACACAAAGCATCACATGCAACTAGGTTAAGATCTTCCCAGTGTACTTGCTCCATAGATGGACATGGCAGATGTTTGCTGAGACCACCCCCCCCCCCCCTCCATGTGAATGGTTGTATTAGGCGTGGCAGTACCCGCTGAGTACGTGGATGCGGTCTGTGTTGTACTTGAGTGGCGTCAGCTCTCCTCGGAGCACCTGCAGGGCCTCCAGCACCTTACTGTCCTCCAGGTACTCCAGGTACTTCTGCTGCAGCAGCAGGAACTTCATCCGCTGGAGGTGGTCGGTGGCGGCGGGGAGGACACAAAAACACACAGATAGGAAGAGGTGGACATGAGAAGTGACGGTTTATGAAAAAGGGAATAGATGAATGGCTGGGGGAGTGAAGCCGCGTGTTGTGAACGCAAACTCCTAGTTTACACAGATGAGAAGGCATTTTTTATCTGATTCAACGCGGGCAGTTGAATGCCAAATCATCCCTGCCGTCACTCGGTGTTGTAGTGTGTGCTGTTAATACCGTGTAGCAAACAATCGGGCCAATCAGCAGCTAGATTACATTTTCTCCAGAGATAACGAGACTAGCCATACGCCATCCACTGGCACGCCAGCTGATTGTGAACATTGTGATCGTGTGCGATAAAAGTAGGTATTCCTATTGTATGTAAGGAGGGTCGATTGATTTAGAACCGCCTTCATGACGCCAAATGCTTTTGAATTGACTAATACTCACTGCAATGTCAAACTGCAGCTCACAAGATCAGGATGGTGTCACGAGGCTACATAACGCATACCAGCATTTCAGTTACAGGGGAAACAAAGCTACTTTTTAAAATTCAAACACCTGCATTCACAGCGAGTGAGTGTACCAACACAAAATGCTGGAGGCAATTTATTGAAACACCAGGGAGCTTTTCTTTTTTTGAGGCCATCAACTCTGGTAACGAGCAAGCAATTTCGGCCTAATTAGCATGGCTTAAGCACACTACAGTACTTGGGAGTGCTTCTCAGATGACGTCTGTACATACAAGGCCTGTGGGACAGACACCCATCTCATCGGACAATAATCTCACAGGAACAGTTGAACTGAATAATAATGTGCTCCCATTGTACGGACCTTAAAATCTATGTACGTGGTCCACAATATCATTAATCAAAACCAGTTTGAGGTTACGGTTGAGTGAGAGAATTAGAGGCCCATTAAAGGCCAATTTATGCTTCTGTGTCAGACCTACGGCGTATCCTACAGGTAGGGCGTAACCTACGTGTCAGTTTACGGCTGCATGCACAGACTGTCTCCCATTGACAATCCAGGTAGAATTATTAGATTTAATGGAAATGAATGTTTTTATATGTCTTGCTTGAGCATTAGCCAAGACGTGGATATCCCTGGATTTCCTTGTTGTACGGGCAGCAAAAAAATCTCTTTTATAAATACTATTTTGTGTTGGCAGATTCCTATGACACATTTTGGTTTAACTAAGATTTGCTGGAAATAAATATTTGATATGCTTATTTCAAAATGTGTTATACTCGGGAGTTCTATCAAGCAGCAAGACGGGAATTTCCCTGTGGGATTTCCTTGTTGTTTGGGCAACGAAATGCAGTCTTTTATAAATACTGTTTTGTGTTGGCCCAGATTGTTTCTTATGTTGGTGTAACTAAGAGATTAACTGGAAATAAACATTTGTATATGCTTATTTCAAAACATTTACACCATTTGCGTTCTATATTTTTGGAGCATAAACAAGACATGGCACTTCCGCATTTTGGGACTTTGCATCAATTGCATGCGTAGTCAACGTGCACAGGTCCGTGCGGCCGACAGACACAAGCTACGCCATAGCTGACGCCGTAGGCTAGACATAAGCTCGACGCAGAAGCATAAATCGGCCTTAATCCACCAGAACAATTACACCCTGGACATTAAAGTGTTAAACATGATTCAGGGTTCATTTCAACAGAGTGCTGTGTGTTACCTATTATGGCCTCATATCCGGCTGTCACCACAGAGACCACTTTCTCCCTGGGCTGTGGTCTAGAAACAGACCCTGAAGCCCACATTCTAGGTGCCATTCTAGAGCGTGAAAGCATGTCTCTTCACTGTGGCTGGTCATTCAGCTAAGGTCAGGTGTGAGGAGGTAAAGCTTACCACAATAGCATTGGGAGAATGCATCAATGCTCTCAGCTCGTTGAGGTCATTCTCAGCCTGAACCAAAACAAAGAGAGGGTGAGAGAGAGGGGAGAATCGGTTAGCTAAGCACTTTTCATGCAGGCACAAAAAAGTAAAAAGAGCACATAGGCAATAAAGATAATTTGGCCACTATATTATAATAACACAATAAGTGAGCCATGCATTTTTTAAATAGCAATCACAATGTCAGCAAGGTTTAACCATTACTTTTACCATTTTGCATTCTTAATAATTTTAGAACAGGAGAAAATATTTGATGAATGTAACACCATATCTAAAATTAACCAAAATGTTTAGCTCATTTATGCTTTGGCTGTTCAAATAGATTTTACAAAAAACTAACTTAAACAAGTCTATGAGCAAATTATAGAAATAAATACTAAATATGTAGGACAATAAACTTACTTTCAAATCCCACTCCTTAATGAATCCCTAGACAATCATGATTTACTGTATTTTGGGCATATTTCATTGGCAAACATACCCTATACTAACCTATTATAATAATAAATAATAATAACAATTAATCATTGTGTTTTTAATGTTATTTTTGGGTGCAGTATTTGAAAATCAGAAAATTTTATTTGTAAAAGCTTCCTGTATGCATATCAAAGATCCAATGAGACCTCTTTAATGTTCATTCTTTTCTATAGATAGATAGATAGATAGATAGATAGATAGATAGATAGATAGATGACTATAATTAAAAGTGTTCAGCAATCCTGTAGAACAACTCTAGAATGATTAAGTTAAAATATCTTTATATAATTTTTTTTTACAAAACACCCCTCCCTTCAATGCCATAGGGTGCTCCCTTAGATGCTCTGCCCCCTCAAATTGGACATGCATTGCTGCTTTAAATGCTACTGTCCTAAAGATAGTGTTTTTTTTGTGGTGCGGTCTGCACCACTTTGTTTGTTTGTGTTCCCATTTACTGAGCCAGGGAGCCGGCCACAGAATGGAGGGCTAGTAGACCGTGTGTATAGACATTCTATTCAGTGAATCTGACCAAAAGGTATATTATCTTAAAATTGCTGACTCCACCTTTAACTAATAATAGCAGCTTTCCCTTTTCAAGAGAAACATTGCTAGCAGTAGGTACAAATATTACACTCCTTAAAGACTGGCTGTGACTAACTAAACATACACTCCTTAGTTTGCATCTAAAATGACCACAGGTACAAATCAGTGTTACACAAATGTAATTTTAGTTTGGAACTCAAGAGACCGCTGTAAATATATTACAATGCATATGTTAGGAGACCTAGATGGAGCATTTCAATGCTGCTTTGACATAAGACGGTGTTCGTGTCTTGTTGGAGGCAAGTTGTTATACCCACAGACAATTATCTAACCATTTACAAGTGTTGAATACTCAATGAAGGAATGGACCTGCGGGTAAAACATTTCCCCATGGACCTCAGTTACACAGTGCTAACGCAATCACCATCAGACACACTTATGCTATTCTGTTTGACACAAAGCATGTTTGTGCAGGGTTACAAAGTGTATAGCTGTCACATGGGTGATCTTAACACAGTCCTTATCCAGGCAAAACAAGACGATGTTGCATGTGAACAACAGAAACATTAATGTATGAAACACTGTACTTGAAAAAAGGCTAATCGAGACCATTTATTTTCGGAAGATTGCTGTTGTGTAGCCATGGTAACCCGAGACTGACCTTGTCCCATTCCCCCTCCATGACGTGGTTGCGGAACTTAGTGGCAGAGGGGTGCTCCAGTCTGCAGCCTGATTCCTGCATCAGCAGATCCACCGTCTGACTGCAGAGAGACAAAGCGATAGATGGATGGTGGTGGTATGGACACAGGTAGGTCACTATAGTGTGACCTACCTCTGCAGAGCATATTTTATGACTAACTATTGCAATAATAACCTTATTATATAATACCTTTATGATTACACTGTTTGATCAATTAGTTTCCATGTGAGGTAGGACTGTAGTTTCACTATATAATCCTGGCTCAAGATTATCTTGGATCATGCAATCAAACAAAAGTATTATTGAGATTGTTGTATGATAGGCAGACATGTGTGGGCAGATTTGAACAGAGACCAAGATACATGAGAAAGTGTCAAACATCAAAAGCAGCTATCATCAACCAGACAAATATTAATATTAATGTTAATGAATAGAAGGTCCACAGATAAATGTGTCTAAAAATGGTGGGGGAGGGGAGAGAGAGAGAGAGAGAGGGGTGCACTGACACCTTGGAAAATGACATCATCTTCAGGTATCAATGGAATGGTGCAGCCTCACTATTTTCAGCTGTGTGCTTGCTACATTTTCACTTGCATTTCCGCAGATGAAACAGAGGCATCTGGCCAATCCCTGACAAAACCATGTTCTATGTCAATACAGCCATGTAGGCTTTTCACCAGTTCCATGTACGGGTAATCGCAGCTCTACACAACACCATATGCTAACAGAGATATCGACATTTGTAGTTCTGCTATCGACCTGCTTTATTTGGACACTGACACGTTTCATATGGCGTCTCAAAACGTTTCGCGAACTCCATGCTATAATTAGAATAGAACTAACGTTTCTAATCTAAAACAGCTGGTTAGACACGCATTCCAATGCCGCCATGAAACGGTATCCTATACCAACGGGTAAAACGTTCTGCAACTCTGAAAGGACCGTCTCTCATGCAATATCGATAGACACACGACTACATAAAACCAAATGTTTTGAGTCATTCTTTTCAAATAACACAACACTAACATGGCGACAGAAAAAGAACAGGTCACAGTCGGCCAAAAGTTGTCAGTTTCCACGACATAAGGCAATTTCATGCGACTTTACAGTTATATTTGACGTGTGAGTTCTTCGAGATGACAAGCTAAATGGTTCTAAGGGTTCACACGCAGTCAGAATACTAAAATTAACAGGGCCATTTTCATAACCAAGCGTTTTATCACAATGTGCCCCTACTGTTCTACTAACTTAAAAGCCGTATATAACAAGCAGTCATGTTTTAACAAGTAGGCTACACCAAGTGTGGAAAAGGCACACAAAAAAGCTAAACAAATAAGATAATTGTGAGGTCGACGCTGTCAAATCGCATATTATCTCCGCAATTTTTGCGCAATATAACCTGAAACGTGAAACATACTAGAAACTCGTAATAGATGTACACGTAAAGGTTGTAATACAGGCAACATAGTGTGCATGTATGTGCTTTTGTACAGTGTGGTAACAATAAAGTGTGAATTTTGTTTTCACTACAATATTATGTAATGCGCCTTAGTGTACATTTTATAATTATCTGCTCCACACCACTAAAACGTATTATGTGGACGACGTCAATGTGACCACGCAAATAGTGGACTGTCTGTTAATTGCATTACTAAGTAATAGCAGAATGTACAGAACACTTCAGCGCAGGCTAGTGGTGTTAGCAGTCAGGCTAGCAGTGTTATTGTGCAAGATGGACCCCTTCTTCTTCCAACTACAGAGCTCATAAGCTAACCACCCCATCCCCCCATGTTTGTGTCTGTCAAACGCAGTAATTGCACTTTCAAGAACCGCTAAACGCAGCTTCACACAAAACACAAATCACTCGGATTATAAATCATATGCTTAGATATGTTGCAAACTTTTCATTCGACTGACACATAGAGAAAACTTACTTTAGCCCAAGTCCATGTAGATGTTGTCCTATTAATCGGATGACATCTTCCTCTGCCTGCGAAAGACGTTTCATCTTTTTCAATAAACCGACATCAGAGGCCGAAGCAGTGGAGACGGCAGATGATCCGGAGCCGTGCCCAAGCGAAGCCCCATTACTGGTACCGACACTATTCACGTTGTTTGTACTGGACAGAAGCCCATTGGAGTGCGTTCCAACAGCCGAGGATGACTCCCCGTTTTGTGCACTGTTTATGCAGGAAAGCTCCGATGAATCTTGTCCCTGTCCAGATCCGTTTGACTGCATACTGTTGTTAAGACTGTTGACAACACTTCGGTTAAAGTGAATGGCTGAGGTGGCTTGAGAATGTGGAGAAGAAGTAGCAAGTCCTAGAACAACTCCGGAAAGGCCCGTTACAACCGTTGAAGCCCCGGGCTCTCCTGCTCCCTCCGCCGCCGAGGCTCGGTGTTTCTTCCGCGGGGGCGGTGACGCTCCACCGGTGTCCGAGTCGGAGGAGGAGGAAGCGGAGGCCAGAGTTTCCTCACCGAGAGCGGCCGTGGTTAGAAGCCGGCGAAGCTCCGGGTGGGAAATTAGGGTCCAGCTCCCAGAATTGAGACCGCGTTGTCTGACTAAGTACGAACTGACAGTAGATCTCCAGTCAGTCGCCCCGTTTTTGTTGTTGTTCTCCAAACAGCTGCAAACCTAATGGAGTCCTGACACGCTGACGTAACCGGAAATTCCTACACTACCATGCTTCCGGGTAGAATTATAATATACCAATAAAGTGTTAAAATTAATTCCAATAATTTATTTTATCCAGAGATGGGCCAAATTAAATTATGTGGTCGGCATGTAATTACCACATTACTGTCAGTTTGTTGGCCTACTTACTTTCCAAACTTTTAAAACTTTTAAAACTAACTTATGTGTACTAATGTTCTATACCGGTATGTATACGTGTATTTTATTTCATTTTTGGTCTGGACAATAATATTCAAAGCAGCATAATAATTCTACCTCTACCTCTCTTGCCCACCTCAAACGCGTGGCTTATTGATTATGGTCCATTTTATATAGGCCTACCTGTTGAAACCAACTTATTTGCAAATTTGTAAAAAAAAAAAAAAAAAAAAAATCTAATAACTTCATGTATCTAGAATATGTTACTGTTATGTTGGTTCAATTGATCTATTCCTTTGTTGAAGGACAAGAGGCATATAACGCTTATCTTTAAAATGTATTGGTATTCAACTGTGACAAAACAATGTAATCCGATAATATTTCACACACACTACAGTAATTGAAACCCAATTTAAACCAAGACAACACTGACCCCTAGGGTCTAGATAGAGTAATGAAATACGGCTGTGAATTAAAGTTTCTATTATTAAACAACGCATACAAAATACAAAATCAACATTGCATTTCTATCTTTCAACTTGTATTGTCCCTCGTGGTTAATAAAGATAACATTGAACCTTGAATAAATACGCTGCAGTACAGTAACAAAGCTGAATTATTTTTAGAAGCAGAGCTGTATGGGGCGCCAAGTGTAACACACCCTTTTTCGTGGACAGAATGCCTTATGTGTTACGAAATGAATAAATGTATTACGAAATCATATAGCACTGTAACGCCTTTTGTCCACGAAAAA
>JAODUK010000017.1:2407095-2427716 GCA_027564635.1 Typhlichthys eigenmanni
ACGTCCCGCTAGTGTCCAACTTTCAGCAACAAAAGATGACGAGCAAATCATGTTGTGTGTGTCTGGGGCTATATGCTGTCAAGACGTGTGTGTGTGTAGTAGGTAGGTGTGTGTGTACGTTATGAGTGTGTGTTGGCAGGTGTACGGTGTGTGTGCGCGCAAGTGTGTACCGTAAGTAAGTGCGCAGATGTGTGAATGTGTGCGTGCGTGCATCTCTTACAGGCAGAGCAGTGATCACCAGGCCAATGGCGTTCATCCAAGCCGTGATGTTTTCTCTGGGAACCAGAGGCTGACTAAGAGGGCGGAGAGGAACATTAGATGGTGTACTGCAATATAAATAACATAAATCATACATATCATCATAAATCATACATATCAATAAGCACAATAAGGATTACTAAATAAAAGGTTTATCCTTCATACCATCCTTCCATCATGATAACAATTTAATAACAAACAAAAAACCTTAATGAAATCTCACATAATTAAATGTATTGTTGACAAAAGGAGGTATTTAAGTATACAGTGAGTGGTTTGAGAATAATTTGATTATTTAATAATAATTTGATTATTTAATATGAATAATTTGATTATTTAATATGTTTACCAAGGCTTAATCCTGGAGGGTTAAATAATATATAGCGCTGTTGTAACCCACAAGCCACTCAAACGCTGTACATCACACACAGCCGCACACACACCGCCGTCAGTTTTCACACACGTTCACACACCGATGTTGGTGCCAGCCGACACAACAAGAACATTTAGGGTTAGGTGTCTTGCTCAGGGACACCTCAGCGACAGCTGTGTGTCTATGTGTGTTACAGCTGTGTGCGCACACGCGCGAGAATGTGTGTATGTGTGTGTCAGGGTTTATACACATTTTTACCAAAACATTTCCATGACTTTTCCATGCCTTTGGGGTATATTTTCATGACCATAGGCTCTGAAACATCTGTGTATTCACAAATAATACATCCTAAAATGATTAACAATATGTGTGGTTTGATACAAAATAAACATAAATTGAACGCTGACACACCAGTAAGATATTTACAGAATAAAATTTATATATTTTCAAATTCCACAACTTTTCCAGGTTTTTCATGACCGTACGAACCCTGTGTGTGTGTGTGTGTGTGTGTGTGTGTGTGTGTGTGTGCGTGTGTATGCGTCCCACCTCTTGAGCACCACATTCAGCAGTGAGTTGCCCACGTCCTTCCCCGGCACGGCCAGGGCCATCAGCTCCACACAGGTGACGTGCAGGGCGTGGGCCGCCGGGTTGGGGAACTCGTTGAACCTCCAGTCACAGTTGGGGAAAGGCCCCGGCGACTTGCCCGCCATGGGTGGGCCGTGTTAAAGGCATAGTCAGGCATTCTGGGGAAAGCGTGTGTTGACATGTTGAACTCCTCTCCGTTTCCCACACACGTGGGAAACTGGGATATTGTTGCTGTGGTGCGGTCTGCACCGCTTTTTTAGTGTTCCTCATAACGGAGCCAGGGCTGTGTAGAAGCACCGGATTCTTTTTTTTTCTTCAGCGTGCACACAGCTAGTAAGCTAGTTAAACGAGAGGAGGTGTTAGCTTACAATCGCTGACTACACCTTTAAGGATCATTAGGGACACAACAGATGGAGGTATAAATGTTCCTATACGGCGGTTATTATCATTATCAGGGTGAGAGAGTGATAAAGGATATTGTCCACCAAGCGGCCAATCAGCTTGCAGTAGTAGGTGTCGTCGGGGATCCACACATTGTCCTCTCTGGCGTTCATGCCGCACTTCAGGTAGGTTTCACTCAGGCACCAGCCCGGTGTGCGGTTGTCCTGGAGACAGGAACACACAATCAATACCAGCAACACATATTAGCACCGGTAAAGTCCTCCAATAATAAAAACGTCACCATTACAACCGGGTAAACGTATCCACGGCAACTAACAATGCATTACAAATTACAATCAGCAGGTAGGCATCTTGCTCAATGACGCTTACGGGCAGGCCAACTCTGGCGTCTAACCTCCTCTCTCACCTTCAGCGAGGATATGATGGCGTGCACCAGCTTTCTCTTCAGGTTGGTTCTCTCCCTGAGATGTCGCTCGTAGTAGTGGAGGGTGTTGTAAAGGTACGTCACCGGACGGTCTGGACAGACAGAGGTGCCACGCACACAGTCAGCCACACACGCATGTGTTCCACCTCGGGGATGAGTGACGTCCCTGACTTGAGCTTCTAGCAATTGTGTCCTGCTACTGACTGTGTGTGTGCACATACATACATATATATATATATATATATATATATATAGTGGTGCGCAATGGTAGAGCGGGGCAATAGGTGATAGCTGGTTTGAACCCGGCTAACTCCTCACCAAGTGTCGAGGTGTCCTTGAGCAAGGCACCTAACCCTAACTGCTCCAGGTGGTCAGGTGTTTCCTTGCATAGCTGACATCGCCATCGGTGTATGAATGTGTGTGTGATTGGGTGAATGTGAGGTAAATAATGTAAAGCGCTTTGGATGAAGGTGCTATATAAATGCAGTCCATTTCCCCATTTCCTTTGCAAAGATATAGTAGGGTAATTGCTGGAGTATTTGTTTTGGTTGAGCTGGTGTGCTCTAGTGTGACATCTAGTGGCAGACAATATATCCTTTATTTTGTTTTATCCTGTGATAAAATGCATACATCATGACTAGCGTTAAATACCAGTATAACAGTATGTTTCTATTATAACGTACGCTACCATTATAACTTATACCACGCTGTTCATGCCATTGGTAGGCGGCAGCTCACCGTGGAACTTGTAGAGGCCTCCCAGGTGGTCCAGCAGCGTTTCCAGGGACTTGGAGACGGGGAGCAGCTCCAGGAAGCGGTGGATGACGATATCGAAGACGGGCAGGAAGCGCAGGCACACGTTGCCGAAGTAGATGGGCAGGTACTGAGGCTGCAGCTGCATCGGGGGGCTCACCTGGTCCGCCAGACCCTCAAAGTACAGCTTCTCTGGGTATTTCTGTGGCGGGACACAGGACGGTGTTTCAGCTACTTCTCGTTGCACGCTTTAAAAACAACAACAACTGCTAACCTTTGTCCCAAAGTTTTGGGTGACAAAGCAATTGGTTGATTTGAATATTCTTACATATCGACACAGCAAATTAGATTAAAGGTGCGTTTATTGAACCTAAGTGAGTGATGTTACGTCACTAATGTTCTTGCTATGCTAGCACTCTATGCTTTATTACAGTGATTCCCAACCTGGGGTCTACAGGGCGCTAGAGTTCACAGGGAAAGGGAAGGGGGGTTGGCGTAATCTCATTTGCGTTGAGGTCAAATGTTCATGCATTCAAATGTTTGACTATAATTGAATTGTAAAATGTATACATTTTAAAATGTTATTAAAAAAAAAAATCATAGGCAATGCCAAGGCCAATCTAAAAATAATAGACTATTAATGGAGGAGATTAATTAGCAGTAGGCTAATTCTTCTTCAAATAAATGACCTGACCAACTACTGACAAATGCCAGTTGCCTTGAACCGTGCCCGAGCACAATTGTCCCCCCCCACCCCCGCTAGCCTGCACTCACTTTTGCAGACACTGCTCACGTGTGTCTTTGATACTCACGAGTAAGTAGATAGTTATTGTGTGTTGTATCCAGTTGCTCCTGAATACTCTTATCTGCACTAATTTCCAACAAACATTGTACTTCTGCCGTAGACCAAAGTGTTCCCTTTGCCGCCATGCTGTTTGTAATGACACAACTGTTGGTTCGATGACTTCAGTTCCGTGCTCGGGCACGTTGGCGTTCACACTGATGCGTAGAGCGCCCGAGTTGCACACACATGGCCCGGTTAAACCGCGCCCGAGTCCAACCAAACTGTGCCCTGGTCCGCCTCTTTTCAAGTGGGCCTCGGCACGGTTAACTGTGCCGTGCTCGGACACGGAACGGCGCGATCACACTAGTCAAACGAACCTGACTTTGGGGTTAAACGAGCTCGGGCGCGGTTTAAACGGGCCATGTGTGAGTACACCTTACGTCGCTCTGGATAAAAGGTAAACGGAAATGTTCCCACAGCTATGAACACAAGCGGGCCGCCAGGAAAGACGCCGCTTGATCAACACGCGCGTTGTTGCGGAGAACGCGTCTACCTTGTGGTAGGTCATGTGCTTGCTGTGCCAGTCGCTCTGCAGCCAGTGTTCCGGGGAGTTCTCCTTGACGAAGTCGTTGACGCGGTTCCTGAAGTCGTTGGGCTTCAGCAACAGCAGCTGGATGATGAAGTAGCACACCTGCGCCTCATTCCCCTCGTGGCTACGCATGGCCTGGGGGAAGAGGAGGAGAATGGATGTTTGCCATGCTATTAATAGACAGGTTTAGACGTTGTTGTGGTCGGGAGTAGTCGGGAGTAAGGGCTAAATGTAGGAAACGTTCGACAACCACCAGGTGACCATTGCTGCTTCAGTTTGCTCAACACATGTCCAATGACAGCAAGAACAAGAAAACTAGACAGGATTCCCCGCAAGATTAGTTGTTCTTGGTGTGGCACCACTTTATTAAACAAGGTCTGTATGGGATATGGCCGGGTGACTGATCACCAAGGCAACAACCCCGTTCGGTATGCTTTCACCTATCAGCACCAAGTAAACACAAAGCGTACGTCCACACTAGGGTTTCACAATATTGACAAAATGGATATTGAGATAGGATATTGATAATAAAATCTGCACCATCTATATTAATTTCTATGTTTTAAAAAATAAATACTTTCCGCTTCGAGCTCCATTGTGTCGCTGTCTTCATAAGCCACATATCTTACTGTTCTGTCTAAATGGAACACAGCCAACAGACGCATCTCTCCACAAAATAAACGGAATATTGCAAACCTTCTGCAACATTTTTGACGTGATATTGCAAAAACGACATTCTGTCAATATATTCAGCCCCCCTTAGGGGGTCACTCAATAACTTTATCGCAATATCACAATGCGCAATATCATATCGAAAATGTTGCGGAGGGTATGCAATATTCTCTTTGTTTTTTGGAGAGATGCGTCCGTTGGCTGTGTGGCTTAGTTGTGTTTGATTTAGACAGAACAGTAAGAAGTGTGGCTTATGAAGACAAGAATTCAATAGAGATCAAAGAGAAAATATTAGTGGCCAAAAATAATTCCTCCTCGGTAGCTTGGAATTACTGCTGTTGTACCACTTTTTTGATGTTATGAATTTATTTTGATACATTTTCCCATAACGTTTGTGTTTTTAACTTATGTTAAATATCAAAATTAGTGTCGAGGTAGTAGTTTTCCTGATCAATAACACATTTAGTCAATATGGTGCCCCCCCCACCCCTGGCAGCCAATGGCAGCCATCATGGGCCCTCACCAGACACAAGATGAGCCTGTCCAGGGTGACGATGTTGTACTTCCACACCATGTCGTTGAGGATCTCGATGCACTTGTTGAGCTGCTGCCCGCCGGCCGACGTGGAGAACTCGTACACCAGGAAGTCGGCGAACGTGCGCACGTGGGCCACCAGCGCACGTGCCCCGATGCGCTCCAACACCCTGGCAGGCAGCGGGACGCAAAGCAGCAGCATTAACTTGGAGATATGTGTGAGCATACACACACAACAGACACTGGAAATAATAACAAGATGGAGCATTTTGATGCATTTCAATGGAAGCAGAAATGGAGTGATTCCGGCCTCCTTGGTGGGCGTGTCACCAACGGCATTCTGCTGTGGAGGCTGATGTACGCAGCGCCCAGACAGATACATCTACCATGCACGGCCTGAAACAAAGTCAATTTACCGTTGTGGCCTCAGATTAATCGGAGACACATTAATTAACGTAATATACTCAAAGTATCCATTATAGTTCTGGTCTGTATAAAAGATAAAAGGTCCCTACCCACTTCCAAAAATCCAAGACGGATCTGCCGTCCGTTGAACGGCCAGTCTCCATGATATACACAGAACATTATGATCAGTAAGATATTTTCTATATCAATTATTGATATTATCTCAATATTAAAAAATAAAAAACATTTATTTTTCTTTCCTTCTTAGTAAATTTGGCACTCTGCAGATATTTCGGCAATTATTTTGAAGACTGAGAGATATGTTGATAGGTAATGTTTGTTCTGTGAAATGTATAGTTAATGAGCCCTTGCTGCCATAAATCATTCTAGCAGAATGTTGGTTGCTTACAGTAACTGATGTATGACCTATTTAGCGCTTGACACATTTACTTAATGTAAGCCGCTTTAGATAAAAGCATCTGCTAAATACTGCAAATACAACTTAATTAAAAACAGCAGAAATAAAAACAAAACAAACACTGCTGCCTGATACGGTTGCAAGTAGTTGCCATCACGACCGCACATCACAAGCCCTTAATATATTGCATTACACTCTGGATATGAGATATATGGTTATTAAACATAAGTGCATCATAGAATGTGACGCCTCTCATTGGGTCGTGGCCCTGGCAAAGAGGGTGTCCCGGCGGTCACACGGACAACAGACGGACGACAGACGGTCGAGAGACGGTGGAAACGAAGCGACCGGTTGCCATCAGTTTCCAATGAGAGTTAGCGATTCATTAGCAGCTTTATTGGATGCTTGCTGATATGAGCCCTGCGACGGGGTTCCAATGGGAGTGAAGGCAGCGTAACGCCCCTCACAAACTGGATGCGTAGTGGCGTACCGTTTCACAGGAATGCCATTCATTTCCTATGACGGGCAGCGTAGAGCTTAAAACGTTGCGTTGAGTATGCGGCAGCGTCAGGTGAAGGGCTACACACGCGTTGGAAAAACGCATGTAGTAAAAAGGCATGCGTAAACGTGACCTGGCTGTATCTACTGTAAAGTATAGATGTGGCTCGTTTTATTGCCGAAATGTAAGACTCCTACTATATTAACAACCACATTTCCCCTGTAGCAGTGTCAGTTTCATTCAGGGTTCATTACGTTAGCTTACTAGGACCTTACGGGACCTGCTAGCATCACCATGGATACCAACTGGAGTAATCAGGAGTTGTCAGGTAGAATGTTGCATTGTGGTCGCGTAAAAAACGACGCGGCTTAGTGAAAATACGTATGTAACTGGCGTAACGTGCGCTGCTGAAGCAAATGATCCAACCAACAAGTAGGGTTCCCACTTTGTCAGGTCATATAGTTCCTTGACTTTCCTCTGACCGACTTTCACTGACAAAAAATCTGAATTTTGTTGACCTTCAATGAACAGGCCACAGGAACGATGTCCGAGAAAAAACAACAGCCAACATTGCAACAATAAACAAACTGAAAATGAATGTGGTTATATTTTGCGTATGTACTACTCATGTAAACACATTCAGACCAGCTGTTTCAACATTTGTTTTTGATACAATTCCCAAATGAAATATTGTGACATTTTCATAATGGAATTTTCATTTTCATAAATGGCATAAATTATTTGACTGAAAACAATTATAGAAATCCAAACTTTCCATGTTAGTAATAGACATTAAAATTCCATGATATTCCAGAAATTCCATGACCAGTGGGAACGCCCATAAGCGACCAACGTTCTGTCATCCGTGTGTGTGACGTGTGTGTGTTGGCAGCCCACCTGAAGCCTATCTGGTTGATGTGGTCCGTCTCCAGCAACATCTTCCACAGCAGACAGAGGAAGAGGGGGGGCGAGCCCTGCATGGAGAAGTGGGTGATAATGTCATTCTCGTTGGACATGGACTTCCACTTCCTGTACTCCTCTTCCACGTTCTTCTTCAGGTTGAAGCGGGACTCCTGGGGAACGTTGTTCTGCTTGAAGAACGCCTGTAGGGGTGCACAATATATCGACTCAGTATCGTTATCTCAATATCACGTTGCGCAATATCATATGGAAAATGTAGCAGGAAGTGCAATAGTCTGTTTATTTTGTGGAGAGTTGGCTGTTTGGTTTAGTTGTATTCGACAGAACAGTAAGATGTGTGGCTGAGGACGATAATGACTTAATATGAATGCCTCCTCACTAGCTTGGAATTACTGTTGTTGTACCAGTCCAACATGACAATATATGAAAATGTGTTGTTTTGATGTTATGAATATATTTTGATGCATTTTTCCATAACTTGTGTTTTTACTTACTACTTACTTATTAAAATATTTTTTTAATATCGACAACGCAATTTTCATGATCAATATTACATTTTATCAATATCGTGCCCTAGGTGGAGGGTGTGGGGGGGTTAGGAAGCAATACAGACGGAGGGGTGTGTGCATGTGCGTGCGTGTGCGTGCGTGCGTGCGAGCGCGTGCGCGTGTGTGCGTGTGTGTGTGTGCGCGTGTGTGCGTGCGTGCGTGCGTGCGAGCGTGCGAGCGTGTGTACCTGCAGTGGCGCAGGGAAGCAAGACAGTGTGTGTGAGGCCCAGTTGTGGGGCGTGAAGGTCATGATGGTCTGGAGGATGTCTTTGCACCAGGTCCCGTGGATGGAGTCCGACCCTGTGAAGAAGTCTACACAGAGAAAGCAGAATAAAACAATTATAAATAAATAATAAATAAAAAAAGTAATAGGAAACAGGATATTACAAATGAGATAAATGCCATCATGTAAGGTAAATATAATAACATTGTTGCATGAAAGCAGTTTTCCTTTATTCCTTTAACTGGCATTTTCCCTTCTCACTGAACAATTAAATGTGAATATACATATTTAAAAAAGTGTGAAGAAGTCTACAGAAACAAGGCTGGGATAGAGAGCCTTGACAGCTACAGTGCTACTTTATATTCCTCCTTTAGTTCCCTTTAGCGACACCTACCGTTAGAAAGTGGTAAGTGGTCATTTAGACAGCAAAACAACAGCTACGTACTAAATAGTGTCAGCCGCTTCCGTCCATTTAGCACACTGTCTGATACATTGACCCCTGTAAGCTCGACAGGGCTATCCAAGATTGTGGAGCAGATTTTCATTGGCTGTTAGCATTGTCACTCACGATGTCTGTATCTGTAATTCCGGTGCGACGCTAGTGCAGTATCCTATTTTATTTACTAATTTCATTACATTTATTTTAAGCACTAACAGTAGCCTACTTATGACTACCTGAAAACAGCCAGAGTCGTGTTGGTAAGCTTCTCAACAAATTCCTCGATCCAGTTTTTTCAGTCCCGATACAGATTCAGATACCGGTACTTTGGGTATCGGTCAATACAGAGTAATGATCCGATTCCAGTGTTAAATCAAGTTTTATGTTAAATTGCAAAGTAAATGAATGAATAAATGCCAATCTCTATTTTAGGACTTGGATGCATTTTAGAAACCTGCTGTTGATAGTGTTGATCCTTGACAGTAGACCTACGCATGTACATTTATTTAATTGGATTAGCCCCAGGATCGGTTACAACTGTCCAATTGTCACCGATACCGATCCAGCTATTTAAGTCAGTATCGGACCGATTTCCGATCTCATCGTATCGGTGCCATCCCTACAAATTCCTCTGCATAAATTAAAATCGGACTTTGTCACTGCATTACGTAGCTGGTTGTTGTGCATGCAGAGATTGCTTCCGGCCTGATTTTGGAGTGCTGCAACGTCTCTCGCGGACACGCACACACACACTTTAGCAGCGAGTACTTTTTGCTTGCTGATGCTCGTAGCCCACCTGGCCTGTAACTATAGCAACTATAGACGTGTCTGGTTACCGGTGACGTGCGTGGCCCTGGCCAGGGTGAGGATGAGGGCTCGGTTCAGCTCCTCAGACTCTGCCGACAGCACCGTCTTGGGGTCGTTCAGGAACCTGGTGAATTGTGGCTGGACCTCTGAGCTGCCCAGCGCCGTGATGAGCCGCAGTGCCGTGCTCTCAACACTAGGGGGAGCAACACAGGGGCTGAGTGAGAGCGCTGCCCTGATGGAGTGAATGAGTGAACCACATTGTGTGTGAGAGAGAGAGAGACTGCATGTGTGTGTGTGTGCGTGCGTCACCACAGGTGCAGCTGGTTGTGGTTGGTCTGCGGCACGGCCGCCAGGCTGTGCAGGTGGCTCAGCAGCTGCACGCGGTAGTGAGGCTGGATGTGGTGCATGCGGTAGCTGAACATCTCCAGCAGCGTGTGCAGGATGCCCCAGGCGTGGGACTTGAACACGTTGGGCAGCAGCTGGCCTGCGGGGAAGCCTCATTCGGTCACAATGTATTCAACATGGCCGCCACACTTTAGAACACCTTGTGTTTTCGTATTTCATAGCCAGGGCCGACCGCGTGTGCATGACAGTGTGTGTGTGCGTGTGTGTGTGTGTGTGTGTGTGTGTGGCCCAAGCAGCATGTGATTTGCTCCGAGATGCTGGAGTGTGTGTGTGTTAGTGTGACATCTAGTGGCAGAAAGTCGTATAGAGCCACTTAAAATCATCAATTGCTTTAAAAGCAAACTAGAATTGGCAAACAGTGGCAAACGTTTGTGAGGTACACGTTTGCTTTGAACTTGAATTGAACGATTTGTGTAAACAGTCACCCTTCGTCCAGCTTCAACGTGTGTTCATCGAGGACTGCCTCCTCAAGCCGTTTGCTTTTGGTCACGGCGAACACAATGCAAACGCAAAATTGTTTACATTTGTTTGCAAACGTTCGCCAATTCTGAACGCACCTCAGGGCTGCCCAAGCGTGGTCCTGGAGGGCCGCTGTCCTGCTTGGTTTAGATGTCTCCCTGCTCCAACACACCTGATTCTAATGAAGTCTCTGCAGAAGCCTGATAACTAATTAATTTAAACTGACCCATATAATCGTGTGTGTGTGTGTGTGTGTGTGTGTGTGTGTGGGGGTGTGTGTACACACTGATGAAGCCCTTGATGCCCAGAGACTCTATCTCCATGTAGACCAGCAACCTGCTGTAGGTCTCCACCAGGGCGGGGGCCAGGGCGATGCTGGACTTGGCGTGGGCCAGCTTGATCACGCGTGTCGCTATGCTGTGGATCAGGCTACACACAGAGGGAGACACAGTGCTTGTGTGCGCATGTGCACGCACACACACACAGTACAGCATGTAGCGTGCACCCCCCTTACCTCATGTTAGTGTGAACCCCCTTACCTCATCTTAGCGTGAACCCCCCTTTACCTCATCTTAGCGTGCACCCTCCTTACCTCATCTTAGCGTGAACCCCCCTTACCTCATCTTAGCATGCACCCTCCTTACCTCATCTTAACGTGCACCTCCCTTACCTCATCTTAGCGTGAACCCCCTTACCTCATCTTAGCATGCACCCTCCTTACCTCATCTTAACGTGCACCTCCCTTACCTCATCTTAGTGTGAACCCCCTTACCTCATCTTAGCATGCACCCTCCTTACCTCATCTTAGCGTGCACGGTCAGCGAGTCCAGCAGGTTCATGGGCAGCGGCGTGACGGAGCCCGAGGCCATGCAGTTGGTGCCGGGCAGGCTGATTCGCATGGAGCCGTTCCCGTAGATGGTCTCCACCAGCACGCCCATGGGCAGCGTGAAGCACTCCGAGTTGGTGCTGTAGGCATTGCACAGCAGCGCGATCTTGTAGTCCGACATGCCCAGCGCCTTGTTGCGCAGAGACTGCTGGAGGAACCTGGACGTGGAGAGAATCGGTGGCGGGTGGGGGAAGGGGGGTTGAGGACATGGAGCGAGAGGGGAGAGGATATTACGGTTTGCCATACTGTATAAATTCTCTATATCACGGTATAGATAATAATAGATAAAACAACGAAATACATTAACCTCAGAGGAAAGATGCTTGTCACCAGATTTACAACAACAACATTTACAACAACAGTACTAAAATGCACAATAAAAAACAACAACAACAACAATAATAAAATACAATTTTATAATGTGCAAAAGATTCAATGGTTGTTTCAGCAGAGGGCATGACAGTGTGCACATATCTACTTCTCAAGTGTCAGTATTTAGAGGGTATAATTGCACAGTATGTGTATGTGAATGCTTATTATTAACTGTGTGTGTATAATTACTTACTACAGACTAGCATTATTATAATTAATACTATTTATTTAGTCTGTTAAGAGATGCATACTCGTGGTGTAGCTTCAGTGAGTGAGGTATGGGTATCTGCAGTTTGGAGTTGTCGTTCTGGGCCTTGCGGTTCAGATGAATCCAGATGCAGGTCATGGCGAAGGAATGAGTGGACTGCGGCTTGTTGATGTCTGGCACCGGAATGCACTGGACCCACGCACATGCTATTGTTATTACAGTGTTACTTGGCTAGGATGCTCTCTGGCAGACTTGCTCAGACAGACTACAGACTTACAGACACACTTGCACGGACAGAGACTTAGACACACACTCAGACAGACTTACAGACACACACTCAGTCTTACATACAGACTCACAGACACACACAGACACATACTCCGACTTACAAGCACCCTCACACAGACTCACAGACAGACTAACAGACACACACTCACGGACAGAGTTACAGACACACACAGACACATACTCCGACTTACAAGCACCCTCACACAGACTCACAGACACACACTCACAGACAGACTAACAGACACACACTCACGGACAGAGTTACAGACACACACATACACACTCACACTTACAGACACACACACACACACACACGCGCACACACTACCTCCTTCTCCGGGTAGAGCAGGTCAAAGAGCTTCATCACGGGCAGGAAGTCGGCCAAGGCGTTCTTCTGGATGCTTCCGGATATGAACTGCAGCAAGACCCACATCAGGTGGTCCCGTCCTTTAATGAGACCCCGACCCGCAAGCTACGGGGAGAGGCAGACGAGCAAGGCAGATGAGCAAGGCATATGAGGTCAGACAGACACTCCGGTGCCCAACTTTGAGTCGGGCAGTGAGTCACAAGATCAGTGAACAGAGTTTTATCCCGCAGCTACAGTATATCTATTCTATATCATCCTAATAATACATTTCAATGTTTATTCTGACTCGACTACCATCACAGTGTATTCAATGCTATATTTCGACTGTGGATTGGAGAAACCAGACTTGACCAAACCTCCAGAAAGGGTTACGAGCCACGCTTCAGTCACAGCTGTGTCAAGTGAACTCAGGAGCCCAGTAACCGTGGTTACACCCCCCCCAACCCACCTTCTGGTGCAGCGACAGCACCATGTGGGGGAAGCTGGCGAACTGGAAGAGCACGAAGAAGATGAGCTGGGAGGAGAGGTGCTGCCACAGCAGCTGGCTGGTGCCGCCCACGTCGGCGTCAAAGTGCTCCTCCGTCTCAGAGCGCTCCATGGCGTACACCACCAGGTCCACCAGCTGTTCCTCCAGCACCGGGCAACGCTGCTTATGCTGGGGGGGGAGGAGCCAGGGACGAGAGAGAGGTCACGGGCGACCAGGTACAAGGAGAGGAAGGAGGTGAGGGAGACGAGGAACAGGTTAGTTGACGTTTGTTGCCCTTTGCGTCTATCTGTTCTGTTTTAACAAAGTGTGTGTGAAGGGGGAGGGGGGTCATAGTGTTTGAGTGGGCGGACACGCCCTGCCGGAGTGGGGACGACTGGCATCGCTCTTTAACGATTGGTGCGTGTGTGCGTAAGAAATAGCCTACATTTTGTGTTTCTGTGAGTTCAGATGACTCAACGCTAATATGCCTGCAGGGAGACCTGTGGTCCCCAGAACTGTTGGATTCATAACTACATGTATAGCCACCATAGGATGCAGTGAAGAGTACAATTGCAATCTAGATTAATCAGCCCATTGTCTCAAATTTAAGCCCAATGTCATTTTACAGTCAATCACAAAGCTTTCGAGGTGTCCTATCTCTCTACACAGTAGCCCCCTTGTTTCTCTGCTGGGTCGAGCGTACTGCTGAGAGCGTTAGCAGAGAAGAATGGAGAAGGGGCACCGATGGAGAATAATGTGGGCTCAAGGGATCAAGGGAAGGAGGGTGGGGGGGTAAAGGAACGGGAATAGGAAGAGAAGGAGAAAGCATCGAGGAGCAGTGAGGATTGAATGAGGGTGAGAACAAGCCAACTAGAACAGAATAAGTGGCTTGCTTTTATTTATATCAGTGCACCTTGTGTCTTACATGGGAGAGACATTTTTCATCCACCAGCCACAACTACACTCACTTTACTGGCCAACAGACGGAACACAACTCTTTAAAGAGATTGTCAGCCTGTGGTTGGTTAGAAACACTTGGCCTTGTGAGACCTTGATCTCGCGAGCTCCAATTTCATGTCACTCGATGCAAAAGCGCTCGTTGTTTGTTTAGAAAACAATCAGGCAAACCGGCAGTTAGCTGAGATTTTCCCCCCAAGATGGCGGCATCACTATACGCCACTATGCTTCCACCAGCGCTCTCTGATTTCAAAAAGTGAGTGGGTGAGATAAAAGGTAGGCAGTCTAATCGTAAAGGAGGTGTGATATTTATTAACACCGCCTTTATGACATGAGCTTTTGAATTGGCGGGGTTCCAGATTGATACTGCAAAGTCGAACGTTCACCAGCAACCACCATTACTACTACTATTGCTATTCCAGGGTTAAACCCCAACACTAATAAACTATGAATAAAAGGGCTGGTTTTACATACATGGATTAAGCTTAATCAAAGACTAAAAAGGAAACATTCGTATGAAAATCTCCGTTGAAAAACGTTATTAGTCTCGGACTAGGCTTAATCCACGTCTGTGAAACCGGCCCTGTGAGCTTCAGGTAACAAACGCAAGTTCGTCATCACACTGGTAATTCCCGCATTCATTTGCCGTGTTGAGCAATGTGGCCACTCCAGTTCTAAACCTTTCACGGGGCCTCTTCAGAAAACTAGGGAGTTAAAGTCACGCAATGGTGACACGCATCACAGCACGGCAAACTGAACACACACGACCCACAGAGTATGACGGCGTCACACAGAACGGCAAGACACGGCAACGAAACACAAGTTTAAGAACAAAACACTGTTAGGAAATATACACGGCAACAGAACCATTCATCATACAGACATGCAGTCCCCATCGTGGCGGCCCTTAAGAACATGCATGCAACCACACAAACAGATGCTCGCACACTTCAGGCCCAGCAGAGTCACAGGCAAATCTGTCCTATAATGCCCAGCTTGGAGGAGACGGCGACAAGGAGGAGGCATACAGACAGCTAGCCTGCTGTAAAGCCAGACTTAAAGCTGGATATTTACAAAGACTCATATCACCCGACTATCAATCCTATCTGCAAAACAATGCATTTTCACATCCATTAGCCTGGCTAGAGAAACCAGAATAGCAACATATAAACATTCCATCTTTTACATAGTGTGGCCTACACTTTCTACCTACAGTTGGCAAAACCTTTAATATTCAGGGGAGCTGTAATAAAATAAGACCGGTAATTGTTGTATTAATCGACACTAATATCAATTAATACAAATTAAAATAAACTAATTACCATCTACTGGCACAAGAATATTTAGATAATTTCTGCATGGTTGTCCTGGTAACTTCATCACATTAATGAAGTCGCTAGCAGACATCCAATTAGTTATTCGCAGATGCAGTGAATGAATATACTGTGATATGCATGAATTAGTGTTACATTAGTAGAACACACAGCCAGTTAGAACTAGTTGACTTCCTATTATGGTAGGGATGGTAACAACATTCAATCTGCAATATAATGCTGTTATAACTCCTCTGAGGAATGACATTCCCTAATGCATTTCCATGGACTCATCCAGGCACACAGCCAATCAGAATAGCTCTGCAGCAAACCTGGGCAAAACTTGGATACAAACGTTACAGAACAAATAAATTAACAAGAACACTTAAAAAAACTTAACATTACATGTTGTTCATTACATTACCATGTATTTTAGATATTGTTTATTTACGTTCAAATTTAGAGAAATTATAAAGAAAGCACTTAACATTTAGAATCATGCATGAGAGGAAACAGGCCTACACTTCTATGGCAAACAAGTGGCCTATTCATTAGCCTAGTGCTCTACACATACATGTGGCGTTTTACCCAGGTCTGCTCCACAGTAATCAAGACAGGTTCAAAAACATGGCGATCTTGCTAATCCCAGGCAAGGAACAGACTACATCCATACATGCAGTGCACGAGGACTTGAAATACCAACAGTAGGGTTCGTTCAATGTTAGGAAAAAAGCTTAATAACTCACTTGCAAGACCTCGGTTATGAGGTGATGGACTTGTTGCCAGGTGATGATGGCACTTGTGTGGGGTAAGGGACCGATCTACACTGCCCAATGAGTCACACATGTATCTTTTGACAGCTTAATAGCACAGCTATGGGTTATACAATTTTAATACAATACAATTTTAATGGTGATTTCAATTTTGGCTCCTAACAATCACACACAAAACAATAAAATAAATAAATAAATATATATATATATTTTTTTTTAGTTTTGCAGGTAAACACTTTTTGTCTTGTGTTCTGAATGACAGGCATACTTTCACCATTCCCGGGTTGAAAGTGAAAAGTATTTTAAAATAATTCATATCTGAATGTGTTTGTTTCATTGTTTTTTTTAAGTGCAGTAATTGCAACATCATTCTAGAGTCAATGAGTAATCGTGTTAAATAATCGTGATTTAAAAACTGACCAAAATAATCACGATTCTGATTTTTTCCCCATAATCGAATAGCCATAGCTCAGTTTTGGCGTAGATACATTAAGCTAACACAGGGGTGGGCAATCCTGGTCCTGGAGGGCCAGTGCCCTGCATGTTTTAGGTGTCTCCCTGCTCCAACACACCTGATTCTAATGAATGGGTCTTTGGAAGCCTGCTAACGAACCCACCCATTTTAATTAGGTGTGTTGGAGCAGGGAGAGATCTAAAACATGCAAGGCACCGGCCCTCCAGGACCAGGATTGCCCACCTCTGAGCTAACATGAAGTAGCCTAATACGCCATGACATTTATAATTCTAAGTGAATGTAAAGCACCGCACTGTAAATAGTAGACACATCACACGGGAACAGCAGGGTTAAGACACCAGCCACTACCAGCATGTCTATTTACCACCTTGTCTATGAATACTCTCTCTCTCTCTCTCTCTTGTCTTAAATCACTAACATCACAAAACCCTGCTGTCCTCATTTCAAGTCCTGTGATGTTTGTTGCATTAGTTTTCACCCCGCCCCGGTTCTAAGATGGCGATGACGTCTTGTGTGTCTAAAAAGCAACACACGTCCAATGGGCTGGTTAGTTGTCAGGTCAGGTGACCGTGGGAGAGGAACAACGACATACCTGGGCAATGTTCAGTGTCTAGAGAGCGCATGGCAGAAAGACGGACACAACACACAAACCAGGACAAGAGAGAAAGAGAGAGATTGATAGAGATAGAAAAGATAGAATGAAGACAACAAAAGAGAGAAAGGTAAAGTGACTAAGGAGCTAAGTTGTTCACTGATACCCTTCCTGCGGTTAGCATCAACTCAGCCCACCAGAAAATAAACTTTTGTACTTATTTAGAAAATAATAAATACAAGGAGTTAGTAACATTGCTGCATATAAATCTATTCATATGTTTACATGGTAAACATTGCACCACATGCATTAAGGACAGTCAAAACATGTTACCATGATTGCACCACAGCAAACTGTCGGATAAAAAGTTATCTATGCGTTCGCCATGGGAACGCAACGGCTGCAGACAGAAAACAGTTTTATTTATTTTTTAATTAAATAGTAGGCTATTAGATTTAAGTGAGAAACTTAAACCATCAGTTTAGGAGTTATATTCTGCCGTTTTCCAATTCCATTACATCTTGGCTAGCTTGAATACATTTGCGCAGCAAAAGCAATGGTTCCTATCTGGCAGAGGCTGTTGACGCCTACCCACAAAAACAGGAGAGCTGATACTGTTGTGGGAAGCATTGCCTCCCCACTGGATTCTCCATCCACGTCTATAGCCCGAGCTTTTAGTTTGGGGCGGGGCTGAGTTGACACTAAACAAACTCAACATCACTAATGCATTATGGGTCAGCTCACACGATTGTCTGCCTTCACACACACAACATAACAGGGGAGAGCAGCAAGGGGGGCATAGGGGCATAGGAGAACAAAGCCAAAAGTGGGAGAAGCCAGGAGCAGACAACACAGTAATCAGAACCAACGGGGGAAGGAGAAAGGGGAAATAGGAGAAGTGTAGGTAGAAGGTGAAAAGGAGGCAGTACCTGCTTGTTGAGGCCCAGCATGTTGCACACCATCTCCCTGGAGTATGGTTGCTCCAGCACGTAGCGCAGCAAGCCTGTCTGCGGCTCAAACAGGTCCTGGAAACAAGCAACGGTCACCGCGAGCGACAGTGTGTGTGTGGTTGCTGTATACTTATCAAATACACGTTACAGAGCAGCAGTGGTAATTAAATACTTGGCTGTAGTGAACACTAGGCTCTGCAAACACACCACAATATAACAAGCAATGCAGATATGTGCTAAATATTTACATTTACAAAACTAGAATACCAATAAAAGATAGCATACAATATAAATGTGGCACTAAATAAAAGGTTACATTGTATGGTAACTGTTTTATAAAGTGTTGTTGTGAATAAACGGTGGACGTAGTGCGTTAGCTTGCTACTACAGAGGCTGGTGGCTTACAAACAAAACATCCCTCAACCTTTTGGTTTTACCGTTTGACAGACGGTAAAACGGTTACACAACATTATGTAATACTATGTAACCCTTTATCTAACAGACCTTTCCAACTCGGGCTGTAAGACCCTCTACCATTTGTTACGGTTGCTACTGTAATGTCCCACAAACCTGTGTAGCTTGTGGGCTACTTTGTCAATGGGCTGGGTGTGTGCGTGCGTGCGTGCGTTACTTTGTCAAATGGCAACGTATGTGTGTGTGTGTGTGTGTGTGTGTTACTTTGTCAAATGGCAACATGCCCCTCAGGGGAAAACGCAGAGTTGTGGGATCTAATTTCCAGGAGTTGCAAATTGCACCGCTGTTATTTACAACCGGCAACAGACTGCACCTGCCTGTGGTGGGGAGACATAGACACACACACACACACACAGAGATTAACCATATTACTATTACTTTTATGATACAGACTGTTATTGTTCTTATTGTAATTACCACAGTGGTGGTATTACTGTGGGACTATTTGTCGTATTGTTTGTAATATTGTTGTTCTTATTGAGTGCTGCCTGCCCTTAAGCTTTGGCAATACTGTTTCAATAACGGCCATGATGCTGCTAATACAGCCAACTTCAATTTAATTGAAATGAAAGAGCGCGAGAGAGAGAGAGAGCGAGACAGAAATCAAGAGAGAGAGAAGAACATTAAAGCCTGTTTTCAACAAACAAATGTGATGTGGCTAAAGTGTGCATGTCTGCGCGTTTTCTCGTTTACCACAGATAGAGTTGATTCTGGCGGTTGGTCTGAAACTGTCCACAAAGTCTGATATCAAGCTGCCAAGAAGCTAGACATGCCAAACGGAGCAAAGGGAAAATAAAGGTATATTAAACACACGCAGTACTGACTCATACCCAGTTATAAGTCTGAGGAAATGTTAATACACATTGTATACGCTCAAACACAAACTAGCCTACCCAGTGTGACAGCTGCCCTTCAGGGTACAGCTTCCTGATCTCTGTGATGGCAAAGTATGCGGGCAGAAGACAGGCATTCCTGTCCAAGATGTATTCAACAACCTGAGCACAGGCAGAGGACAACATCACAACAGGCTGACGGCACACGGTGTTCTTGTGGTAAAATATATGGCTCATCATTGAAATGTCTAGTACAAAAACCACTGGAACCTTAAATTCCAATACATAAGACTACTCTGTACAAACCTCATTGGCAGCCAGCAGCTGTGGGACAACAGCTGAGCTAACCGTTGTTGGAATAGTCTGCATCTTATCCAGTACAGCTTTCAACAGATCCCGAACACCCTGAAATACACACACACACACACACACTTCATATCATTACGAGTGACGCCATTTACATCTGGGAGTAGCAAGTGTGCAGCACTGAATGGGTCACTGAACAATACAAAAGGCGTTTGTGTAATACAATGTAGTCAAGAGCTGGAATTACAAAACATTTTAATACGTATTCCTAGTATGTACATTTGCCGATTCTCCATAGCGAACAATGTCAGTCTCTAGCCACAACCAGTATCTCTAAACACCCCACAGATCTACCAAAGTAATATGTTGCTTGCAAGTAACCCATTATGTTCTTAGTATGCTAGCAAAAGTGATCGTTAGCCATGACCTCGGCTTATCCTGCCGTGACACTTTTGGGAGGAAATTACACACTTTACCCTGATACTTTCTGCTTATTGAGTGTCTTTGAACAGTGAAAATATAAATACGATAATGGTAACTTATCATATGGACGAATTGTAGCGGTATATCATTGGTGATATGAGACAGCCATAAATGAGGCTACTGTTTTATGGATGTCACCTTGTAATCAACCCCTCCAATTATTTTGCGGATGAGTCTGAAGGTTAACGCCCACAGCTGACTCCTCTCCCACTCCAGGTTATCTGAGTTTATCAAAGCCACACACACCATCCTGAAGAGATATAACACATCCACAGCTTTGATCAGTAACAAGGATATACATACAGTCATGTGAAAAAGTTAGGACACCCTTTCAAAAATGTTGTCTTTTTTAATATATTTCAACATATGAACATTTG
>JAODUK010000017.1:2452396-2480036 GCA_027564635.1 Typhlichthys eigenmanni
GTACGGGTGCACAATATATCGATTCAGTATCATTATCACAATATCATATCAAAAATGTTGCAGCAAGTGCAATATTCAGTTTATTTAGTGGAGAGATGCGCCCATTGGCTGTGTGGCTTAGTTGTATTTGATTTAGACAGAAAGGTAAGATGTGTGGCTGAGGAAGCTAATGACATAATAGAGATGGAAGAGGAGACATCAGTGGCCAAATGGAAGGTCTCAGCGGTAGCTTGGAATTACTGTTGTTGTACCAGTCCAATATGACTATCAGTTGAAAGTGTTTTGTTTTGATATGTTATGAATATATTTTAATGCCGTTTCCCATAACCTTTGTGGTTTAAAAATATTGAAATTAATATCGATATTGCAATTTTCATAATCAATATCGCAATATCACATTTGATCAATATGGTGCACCCCTACCTCCCAGCCATTTCTTCCTATTAACATGGCCGGCATCTTTTGCACTCTTCTATTTAAAAAAAGAAAGGAAGATTCCTTTTTGATGAAACTAGACTTTCCAATAGCAAGATGCTATCTGTTTCCAGAGGTCAGGAGCGTGAACAGAGTACTCTCAACTTTTACATCACTCCATTTGTGCTGTGGTTTAAAGAGCACTTTGTCTCATTGTAAATGTCCTGACAATGTTTTGGAAAAGACCACGGTGACATTTTCCAACCTTCCCGTATCTCTTAATATGAAGCACAGGACCACTTCACCATGTCTGTGCTTCGTCAGCTTGGAGGCTATAATAATATATTTGCTTATATATAAGCATATATATATGCTTATTTAATTTAAATAATAACAGCGAGTGGTCCAACAAAAGTGGTCCAACAAAAACTATGTTAACTGTGAAAACTTACTGTAAAGGCTAGGGGTGGGGGAAAAAAATCGATATTGCATAGTATTGTGATATTTCCCATGGCTATAATGTATCGATCCACTGACAAAAAGTATCAAATTCATTTTATTTAATATTTTTTTTAGATATTACAATTTTTTTTTAACCTTTTTTAATTTCTAATTATATAAATTGCACATGATAGTTTAACTAATATTTATGACATGTTCATGTCAGTCAGCTTGACAATCACATTTTGCAGCAATACAATTTATGTGAGATGAACAAACCGATGTTGAAAGATTTCATTTGGGGACATAATTTGAAGTTTGGAAAAAGTAATAAATTGCAAAATATCACTATTTTTAGAATTGCAATAATATTGTATCGTGGCATAAGTATTGTGATAATGTCGTATCGGGCCTCTGGTGATTCCCACCCCTAGTAAAGGCCCTTTGTTATATCAAGGCTGTTTTCTTACTGTGTTTCTGCATGCTATGGGAACATCTGCTTAATCCTGTTCTATTTATCTGCTCATCTCTTGCTGTTGCCCCTCACTAGTCTCTAACTCATATGGCGCCTGAACCATGTGTTCAGAGTGGCACTTGCCCTCGCATCAGTAAGGGCAATTTGAATTGCCTGCTCCGTAATTGAGTCAAGCTGGCATTTGCGTCGTGTTGTGGAGTTTCTGTAGAGGAAAGAGAGGCTAAGATATATTTGCAAATCTCACACTTTATAGACCATGTAGTCACAATCTGTGATATCAACATAATTATTTCATAATTATTAAGAGCAGACTTGGCAGAACATGTTTGCAGCTTTAGCAAATAGGGCAAAATGATGCATTTCCTGAAGTAAATAACGTTTTCTATTATTATTATTTGTTTTTATAAGGGCGTGTGCTACTGAATCAGAATGAAAATCATACCAGCATACAGTAATGTTGATTCACTTCTTAGCTGCACTTTGTGACACAGTAATGTAAGATCAACATGTTGGCAGGCGTTTTTATGTACAGTATATAGGCTTCTAGATAAACCATGTACTGTACAATGTGTTTCCAACTGATTTCACATACATGAGACTTGATTCTCCCTGAAAATGAATAGATCTGATCCAAGCTCCACTGGTTTATAGTATGTTGTTTTACCTTTGATTTTGCTAATCTGACTGTTAAAGGAATAGCAAGCGATTGTCAAGTTCACCAAATGTCTCCTCGTCGTCCACTAGTTTACAGTTCTCTGAAAATATAATCCAGTGCTTCTACACAGCCCTGGCTCCGTTAAAAATAGGAGCACAAGCAAAGCTGTACAGGACACCTCGCCTTTGCAATGTGTTTCCATTGTGTGGGGCGGAGATGGCATTGAAGGGAGAGGTGTTTTTGTTTTGATTCGGGTTCGAATTTAGCAGGCATTCTTGAGAACGACTTACTACAGTATATACATTTAACGGTGTGAAAGTGGTAAGCTCTACTCGTGTGTGTGTGTGTGTGTGTGTGTAGGTTGGAAACCAACGTGTGGAGCTTACCCTCTCAGAGCTGCAGGAGATGGCTACAAGGCAGCAGCAGCAAATCGAGGCTCAACAACAGATGCTTGTTGCAAAGGTACTGTCATCATGTTATGTTTAGTGCTCTGACTCACCTCACTGAAATCACATAGCTTGAGTCCACCAAGGCGTAACGCAGCCAACAGGACTGGTCTTGAACGGTCCCTGCGTTGTTCACCTTCTATTTGGTGTGGCCGATTTAGACATTGGATGGTTTAGTGTAGGTATTAGTAGAATAGGGAAAGGGAAATGCAACCTAATAAACTATATTAAGCTGATTTAGACTGTATAAAACAAGTTGGATTGGAACTTAAAGGTGGGTAGAGTCATTCTAATACAATACTCTTTTTGTCAAAGTGTAATTCAGTGATTATCTCATCTTGGACAGCCAGATGACCATTTTGTGTGCTGAGAAATAAAAATTTAGTGGTCATACAAATCGCTGGCTCTGTAAATGGATCACAAACAAAGTGGTGCAAACCGCACCACACAACACTATCCTAGTCTTGACAATGTGTTTCCACTGTGGGGGGGTAGGGCTGGACGGTATGGCCAAAACTTATATCACAATATATTTCAGTCGATGCAATAGAATTCTGATATCAATATAAAAAATATAAAAGCCTAATTAAACAGCTAAGAATGCCCACAACGGATGTGTCTATATTTGCAAACTTAATAATAAACCTTTTTTAGGAAATCTTTTCCTATAATATTTTAGAAATAAAAGATACAATTAAATGTTCACCTCTGTTTATAGTTAGCCATACAAACAAGAAATGTGAAATTACAATCAAATAAATAAAAGTAATTTTAGTTATTTTAGTCTTTACCTTCAATTTATGAAGGCTATATTTATTTCCACCAGTAGGTGTCAATAGCGGTTTTGCTGGATTGAATGGCACTGTAATTCCATTAGTAAAGCAGCACAGAAGTCCTGACTGTTATAGCAGAGGAAACTACCATTAATACGTAATATTACATAATATTAAGCCTTTCTTTTACATTTGATGTTAGGTGAGAGAGTTGATCAAATAGTTTGGCACGTGAAAACAGCCCACTACTGCTTCATCAACAGTCATTCTCTAGCATCACTCACTCAATCTTTAAGGACTGTGTTTTGTCTTCTGGCTGCAGTATGGAGTGGTGGTCTGCTAATCAGCATTCCAGTGTATAGACTTTCTAAAGTCTAGACTTTATGTCGTCTAGTTTTCTTTGTAATAGTAGGAGCACCCGAGTTTTATTTAGGCTTATATTGTTTCTCTGGATGCCTCTGTGGTAACGACACAGGCACTTGGAGGGTATAAATCGCCCTTGTTGTTACGTCTCAGAAGTGGGTCTACTTGAAGCCCTGCAGTCATTTGGAAAGCTGGGCCTGTCATTTCCTATTTTCAGAGCTGAACCGGAGCATCGCTCAGTTGGACAAAGAGCGATGAAGTCATCTGACCCCCTTCACAGCCCTCACACGCTATCTCTCGACACTGCACAGCCAAGCCTTTTGATTTAGGACCAAAAAAAGAAAAACGTAGATTATTGATATGGCTGGCAGGTGGTTTCCTGGATAAACTACTTTAGAACATCTTGTGTCGACTGTTGAGTTGTTGTCCACAGGCACTGAGACATACTAATTCTTCTTCATGACATTGCCTTTTAAAATGAGTGGCAGTGTAAAACGGGTGCTGAGCTGCTGTTGTTGTACACCAAAGCTGTTCCACTGACCGTATGTGTATCTCTATTAACAAAACCATCAAAGCAACGTATGTGTGTACTGTTACCAAACTCGGGCATCATTTAAAGGCCGAATGTGTGACAGGCCCTTCCGTGATGATTAGGTCATCTTTATCGTCATTCATTTCCATGTATGTCCTTGCATGCAACAGAATGAAATGTCGATTCTAACTTTTGCTTCAGTTTTTATTATTATACATTAATGAATGTATAATGTTCCAAGCCACGACTACTCAATGACTGCACCGTGCTGCACTGTATGCTTCATTCTGGGTGTGTGCCTCCTCCTGCAGGAGCAGAGGCTGCGATACCTGAAGCAGCAGGAGCGGCGGCAGCAGCAGGCCGTATCGGAGGGGGAGAAGCTCCAACGCCTGAAGGAGCGCGTGGAGAGCCAGGAGGCCAAGCTCAAGAAGATCCGCGCGATGAGGGGCCAGGTGGACTACAGCAAGGTCATCAATGGCAACCTGTGTACGTATATTCTAGTTAATCATGGGGAAATGTCTGTTATTGTAAACCTCTTCTTTTGGGCAGGTGTTTTAATGCACCATGTATGTGTTTATAAGGATTTTTATTTTGTATTAAATCTTTTTGCCAGACAGAATTACACACCGTTTGGTGTTTGTTGTTGTTGTTTTTCTTTTTTCTTCTCCTCCTGGACTGAATTACACACCATTATAAACAATGCCTTTTATTGTTACTGTATCTGTTCCCATTTGTGTGTGATCCCATGCCACGCCACACGTTGATGCCAGGCTTGAATTACAGCCAGTGTTAAATACAAAATGTATTCTAATAATAATAATAATTAGTTACTATAGCTTCCCCATCAGAGTAGCAGCTGCAGGGATTGGCTGGTCTCCATGGGAAGAGGGGGGGGGGGGCTTGACACGTGTGGTGCTGGTGGTGGTGGGATTGGGCTGATCGCCCTCCTCTCTCCCAGCGGCGGAGATCGAGCAGGTGAGCAGCCTGTTCCAGGAGAAGCAGTCGGAGCTGCAATCGGCCGTGCTTAGGGTGGAGCAGCTCAGCCTGCAGCTGGAGGACCTGCGCCGGGGGAAGCTCAACGGCATCCAGGCCACCCTGGGGGGTCAGGTGACCGGCACGGCTGCCCTGGAGCTACGCAAACTCTACCAGGAGCTGCAGGTACGGCATAGCGCGCCGCCGCTTCTATCCCACTGTCTACAGGCAACAGTAGTGCGTAAGGGTCTTGTCTAGAAAGGTACTAATGCATAGCTAATGCAGTCAGTCAGGGCTTTGCTTGTAATTGCCTTTTTTTTTGTTTTTAAAGCCCTTGTTTATGAAGAATGTCTCTCGCGTGGGGTTGTACAGCATTGTGCTTTAGATCAGACTGAAAGCACCACGCTACTCGTAGCATGTGTAGTGCGCGAGACCCTCTTGGCCACAACGGGGCAGGATGGGCTAGTGGTTAAGGTGGTCGACTCCCGTCTGTTCTAGGTTCAATCTCTGACATTCCCAGTCTACTTAAAGGTGGAGTCAGCGATTGTACGCGAATACACTTTTTGTCAAATTCGGCGAATATCTCCGTTAGTTTCTAAGGAGCCACCCTATGGCATTAAAGGGAGGTGTTTTTGTTTTAATATGATCAGATCCGCAACAAGCTGAACCAGGAGCAGAACAGCAAGCTGCAGCAGCAGAAGGATCTCCTGAACAAGCGCAACATGGAGGTGACGCTCATGGACAAGCGCATCAGCGAGCTGCGCGAGCGCCTCTACAAGAAAAAAGCTGAGGCACGTCAAAAAGAGAATCTCCCTGTAAGGCTAGGAGCCCTCAACACACCCGCTCATACAGACTCTCTGCTTTGCTTCTACGCTCTTTCGGTCTGCTGTCATGTGTGTCAGTCAGTTTAGCTGGGCAGAGAAAAGCCTTTTAACAAGATGCTGTGTGAGTATTAGTTCAGTTATGCTAACACGTGTTCGTGCAGATATGCACAGTAATAAGAAACAGTAGCTGCATTTACATGGACCCTATCATACCGATTGGAATCGGGTTGAAAGCCCCACCCGAAAGAAAATGCTCCATTTAAACACCATGATCGGAAGAGAAACGGTCAACCCGAAATTGCATTCCGAATCGGAGAGGTAGTACAACTGTATAACCCGTTCCATGACCCGATTGAAATAAGAATCCTACCATGTAAACGGTTAAACCCGATTACTTCCTGGTTGCGTTCTAATGTGCCGTCTTACGTTTTGTGTGATGCCAGTAAACCGCACAGCCACTGTACAATGGATGTATTTTAATTATGGGACAAAGTCTGGACAAAATATTTGCAACGCACGCAAATAAGTGAATGGGAGTTAGTACGGTGACTTCATCTGGAGCCGTAGTCTACATTTCTCCACCAGCCACACAAATACCCTCACTCTCCGACGTACCTACATACCTATAACTAGACGCTAGCCGGTTTTAGCCATTTGCTAGCGGGACAATTTACGTTATGAGCTAGATCATGTGTGCGTGTTTAACATCTATTCCGATAAATTGCGACAGCACATGCAAACACCAGACCCGATTAGGTGACAGCCCATGTAAATAGGTAACCAGAAATTGTGAATCTGAAAGATTCCATTCGGAAAGACATAAGTGTCCATGTAAACCCAGTTATCGACTCCGCTGAGTACATGTCTTTACAGATGGTGTCAGTATGTTGTTCTCTGCCAGGATATGTCCCTCTCTCTATATCTCTCTACAGTTTCTCTCTACACTTATACTGTTGAATGTGGATTATTTTATCCGTTGTCGTGGTGGCAGGACCAAGCGCACCTGGTTATCGACAGTTAGTGTAAACAATCGGTGCCAAGAAATTGTAGGGTGTAAGCCGCAGCTCACACTGACACTTATAGCAAATAAGTAAATATCAAACACTAAAATAGTTATGATCCAACAGCATCATCCTTGACCTACTGTTCCTGGAATGGGGAAAGTATTCCCACTTCCATAATGCACACATACATTAGGCTAGGTTAGGTTAGAAGTCTGATAACGAGGAGATATTATACAGTGTGTATAGATACAGATGTTTTCCCCTTCACTAATGTCCAGGTGTTTCTCAGCCGTAACACTGCCCCCCCCTCCCTCCTGCCCTCCTCCCTGTAGCTGAACAGGGCCACCAACGGGCCCCCCTCTCCCCAGCCAGCCCCCGGTACCATGGGCCGCGTGGCAGCCGTCGGGCCCTACATACAGGTGCCCGTCCCTGGTCGACAGGACGGGGGCTACTCCATGCCACCGGATCCCCTGAAGCCTCAGACACTGGGCGTCAACACCCAGGCTAACCAAGGCCGTCCCAAATCAGGTGGGGCCACCGCTGGGTTTGTGAACCAATCGTTTGGTAAAACCCAACCAAGTGTATTATTGTATATCTAATAATGATGGTGTTTGCTATGTGCCCTGTTCTTATTGGAGAGTTTAGCAGTAGTTTTTAAACGTTTTGCATACTGCTGGCCATATTTAGACACACTGTTCTCTTCCTTTACTATATTGTGCATGAACTGCATGCGAGTGAATCCTTTCTTGGCCCGACTGTTAAGCTTGCTGCCTACCTGATTTTCAGTTGACCGTTGACGTTTCTGCATTTCTTTTCTCTCTTTCTCTAACCTCACTTTCTCCCCCATCTGCCCTGTGGTTTGTATTTCCATTTCTCCCTTCCTGCCTCTCCTGTCACGTGTCTGCGGTGTCCCTCTCTCTCGTCCTCTCTTGTCTTCCACCCGCATGGGGGTGGGGGCGGGCTGGTTGCCACGGGCAGACGGTGTGCGAAAGCCCCCTGGCCCGTGGAAGGTGTCTGATTTAGATATCGTGGTGGACCCGGTGCCACCGTCCCCTCCGGAGACACACCTGGGCCCAGGAGCCTCCACGGGCTCTGACGCCACGTCTCGTGAGTCCACATGGTTTCATGACTGTAGTGTACACGACCCTCAGCATGGAGCTGGATGTCTTAGCCTGGCCTCCCCTCACTGCCATCATGTCTGCTAACCACCCCTGATGTCCATGAGTCACCTACTAGCTTAAATGGTCATCTCTGTAAAGCCGACAAGAATGGCCTGACTCATTACATTTTATAAACATTCATGACACTTGATTACATCTGATTGATTTTATTTTTATTTTTGTATCTGTTATATGCCCTACATAGCCTTGTGTATGCTTAATAGAGACCACTGTAACTGTCACGAGTGGCTAGTGACTTGAGTCTATCGGTAGTCAGCGAGTGCACTCGGCAGGCATCTTGGTAGTTAGGCCCCTATCTAAATGAATGGGGAGTGAGCCATGACTGCACTTAAAATATAAAATCACCAGGCAAATCTTATATTTCTGCTGTTATAAAGCAGACGACTGACTCTTTGGAGGGAGGGCTGGGATATATGCATGTTTGGTGTCATGGACTATCCCTATAGCATTCTAAAGTGGTCTGTCTATATAATGGCTCTGTAAATAAAAACCACTTACCTGTAAATAAGGATGGAGGCTCCATTATCTGGCATTATTTTCTCTGTCCCATCTGTGCTTCATTTACACCCTAGGGTGGCCAGGGTTGTCAGACTGGTTTGCCACCATCTTAAACTTCTCTGGAAAGGTTATTTGTTGGACTGATCTACAATGCAGTACAGTACAATAGTCAATAGCAAGGGACTGCTGTTCCTGTGGTTGCAAGAGTGGATACTGTAGGTAGACTTTTGAGAAAATGTAATGTGTGGCCTCTATTAATATACTTGGGCAAACCATTTTCATTAGAGTTTTGACTAATAATTTAACCTGACCTTTCACCACATTTCACTAGGTTTTGAATCATCATTACTTTTTCATTTGTTTAAAAACCAGCATATACTGTTCCAATTGATTTCATCCTAACTGGTAAAGCAGCAATGTTTTGAAGCAACGGTTTATTTTAATTGCCCATGAATATTATCACTGTGAAGTTGATGCACTAGCAGAGAGCAGTGTTTTATAAGATTCACACAGTGTCAACCAAAGATGCTGTAGTAATTATATCTGTCAGCAAATGTTTGTGTTGTGGTGATTTGATTTCATAACTACAGCAAATAATTTGAGTGTGTACAAACTGTGTATATAAGCTGCTATATAAGTATTCTTCAGGTTTTTAGGTTATAATGAGTACAAAAGTACAATGTTTGGTTACATATGCCATATCTTCTATATAGTTTTGTTGGATCACCTTCATTTTTGTTTGATTCATTTGCTTCTCATTTCATACAGACCTTTCTTTCCCTCGTCTTTGTTATTAATTTTCTTTTGTCAGTTATGTTGAATTGTTTTCTAAAATGACGCTTTGCCTGCTTATGTTTGCTTTTCTTATTCAGCTTTGCTTTAAAATAACATTACAGTGTATTTGAACCCACATTGCATCATTGACTAGATTGCTGTTTAGCTAATTAACATAGCCTAGAATGTGAATTATGAAATATTATATGTTAGAGTATTAATGAGAAGGGTACCTCATTATTCCATTGAAGCAGGCGTTCAATCAATCTCTAGTAAACTCCCTCATAGGACATACCGGTAGTGTTTTTGATGAATTTGCACAACCCAAAATTTGCTAGCATCTCTGGTGCAGGTCATCGTTACATGAAACCATGTATCTCATAGCCCATTCCATATATTTACATACTGTTGTTAGTGCCAACAATAAGGTAAGGACCTGCATAGAGGATTATTTAAATATTGTAGTTTCCCCAGTGACTAATACTGCTAGCTGGTAATCGGCACACTGTAGGCGCTAACTGTCAAGCTAATTGTCAGTCTTAAAGTCTAAAGGTAATTGTCAAAGTCCCTTATAAACACCCTTATATGAAACCCTTCCGAGGTCAAAATAACACACTGAAAGCCGTCTGGGGAAACTTAACATCACGTAGCGCTGACTGTGGCAGACGTCTTTTATCACGACTCCTGAGCCAGACGTCCCCTCCACCGCCATCATTTGAAGCAATGTCATTTTTGTCCCCGTCTTCTTCCCCTCCCAGCTATTGATACTGACTGGCCTACTCTGGGCAAGAACAGCACGTCCCTTAAACCCCCCGACAGAAGGGACTCTGGGACAGACATCCAGGGGAAGAGTTCTCCCTCCGGGTCCCCTGTCACTCCCTCAGCAAATAAGGTTAGTTCCTCTCGTCTCCTCATATCTACGTTTGTTTCTATTGACTTACGAACGCTTAATTAAGGGCGTCCACCTTTGGTCCGTGGACGTTTCCTCCAGATGGTCCAGTTCTCGTCTGTTCCGTCCTTCAGAAAATGAGCATGATTGATCACAATGCCCTGGCTCAAGAGTGTATTTGTGATGTGTTGCCGCCCAAGGTGCTCGACTCCAAGGCGCCCACCTCCGCCCCTGCAGTGTCCAAGCCCCAGCCTCCTCCCTACGGCTCCCACCTCACCTCGGCCCCCCCTGGCAGCTCTGCGGAGCGGCGGAAGGACGCCCCGCCTCCGCCCCGCCCCCCCGCCAACCCTCCGGCCCCGGCGTGGCCCCGCGGCGGCCCTCCTACCGGCTCCTCCTCCCAGCAGATCCAGCAGCGCATCTCGGTGCCGCCGAGCCCCACCTTCCAGCCGGGCTCCCCGATGTTCGCCCCACCAGGCCTGAGCGAGCGGCTGGAGCCCCCGCTGGCGGCGGCAGTGCGGCCCTTCATCGCGGACAGAGGCTCGCGGCCCCAGTCGCCCCGCAAGGGTCCCGCCACCATGAACTCCAGCTCCATCTATCACATGTACCTCCAGCAGGCGGCGCCCAAGAGCCAGCCACTTAAGCCTTCTCTCAAAGCAGGTGAGACCATGTTGCTACAGTATGGACGGCCAGTTTAGAGAGGGATGCATGCGCTGTTTGGTATAAGACGGTCAAAAGAGCATTAATTGTTGTGCCACATTAATGAATAGACAACAAAGCGATAGTGAAGTGCAGAAGCCTTTCATTGATATTAGGGCTGAAGCGATTTATCGATATTATAAATTAACCGCAGAAAATGAAATGCAGGGTCAATATGTGAAACCTAAGCCATTCATGTTATTATATACAGTGCATGACAGTCTCTCATGCGCACACCTCACAGCAATGCACAAAATACCACAGAATGCAAAAATATCAAGTATTGTAATTAGCAATTGGAGCATAAAATGCACCAATCCAATGCAGCAGTTTTTGTATTTGTAGCCTACCTGAATCTCCCAACAGTCCTAATTGCACTTAAATGCACTAAATTGTTTTAGTTTTGACATTTAGACAATACAAATTCTGATTAATGTTATTGTTCATTATATGATGACATTTCTTATTTTCTCTTTTGTGTATGTACTATTACTCTTTACTATAGAAAAATATATTATTAGATTCATCGATGAATTGTTGGAATAATCGGTAGATTATTCGATTTACTAAAATAATCGACAGCTGCAGCCCTAATTGATATTCTTCATTCAATGTCCGATTGCAATTTTCACGACCCACTCTCACTCAGTAACCCACCTGTGGGTCCCGATCCACAGTTGAAAACTGTAGAGAATCGATACAGTATCGCGAACCGAATTATCATGATACTCAGGTGTATCGATATTACTAGGGCCAGCCCTAGAACTTAAAGGCAGAGTCAGTCATTCTTTGTTTATGCTGCCATTTACGGAGCCAGGGCTGTGTAGAAGTATCGGAAAGTGTTTTCAACACGCACAGAGAACGCTAAGTTTGCTAAATGTGAGGAGATATTTGTTATATTTGACAAGAAGTGTATTAGCTTAGCATGTAGCTTGCGTTCCTTTAAGCAAGCGGTCTGATGAGGTAATGTTCAAACCAAGCGCATCCGCCTCAGTCGGCCAGTTGTGAACGCACCTCTGACGCTCCACTGTTTGCCTGCAGTGTACGGGAAGCCGGTGCTGCCCTCCAGCTCAGCCCCGGCCTCTCCCCTGCCCTTCATGGCGGCCGGGGGGGCCTTCCCCCTGCTGCACGGTGCTGACCTCCTGGACGGCGACGCGGACAACCACCTGTTCCTCCCTCCCCCGGAGCTGTCGGCTCCCCCGCCCAGCGTGGCGCACATCCCGCGTCCCCTGAGCCCCACCAAGCTGACGCCCATGGCGCACTCGCCACTGCGCTACCAGAGCGACGCCGAGCTGGAGGCGCTGCGCAAGAAGCTGGCCAACGCCCCGCGGCCCCTGAAGAAGCGCGGCTCCATCACGGAGCCCGAGGGCCCCGCGGGGCCCAACATCCAGAAGCTGCTCTACCAGAGGTTCAACACGCTGGCGGGCGGCATGGAGGCGGGCGGGGCCAACGCCGGGGCCAATGGAACGCCCTTCTACCAGCCGGCCCGCCCTGCCGGCGACGCAGCGGCCGACTCGGACAACGGCAACCCTCCCGCCGACACGGGGCTCCTCCCCCTGCCGCCCCCCCCACCAGGGGAGGAGGATGAGGGGGAGGGTTCCTCCTCCAACGACGCCAACGACAACCAGCCACTTCCCTCTTCTCCTGAGGGGCGGGAGCAGCCTGCTGAGGAGGAGGAGGAGGAGGAGGAAGATGAAGTGGAGGAGGAAGATGATGAGGAGGAGGAGGAAGACGACAACAACAACACTGAGGCCCACCTGCCCAGCCTTGTCCCAGAGGTCTGCTGCTCTGAGGAGAGTGGTTCTTCATCCTCACAGGCCCTGGTGAGGCACACACACATGCACAGGATATGGGGGTCAATTTGTGCCACCCAATAATCAATGAATTGATCATTGAATCCTACACACACCCACACAATCAAGGGGAAGAGGAGAGCCAATGGGCAAATTGAAAATTTGATTATCAATCGCTCCTGGAACAATTTATAATCGCATTTTTGGACAAAAGGAAATGAACAGAAAAATCTGTGGACAAATAAACATCTTATTTATTGCTTAATTCACACAAGAAGATATTTATTTTGAATTGTAATCTGTACATTTTTTTTGACCAATTCATACATTTAATCTACATACCAATTAACTTTTTGAAAACCAAATTGCTTTCAACTTGTCTATTTAACCATCGATTTCCACATTTCTTCATTGATTATTGAGTTGTTGACTATAATATCAGTGGATGAATAGTTCTGAGTGGTACAGCGGGGGCTTCCCCCCCCGTATGTGGTTTGTGTGAGGTTCCTATGTGATATCATTGACCCCACCCACCACCGCATGTGTTAACAAGGAGAAGCGTACCAACCTGAAGAAGCCCAACTCTGAGCGCACTGGTCACGTCCTCCGTGTGAAGTTCAACCCCCTGGCCCTCCTTCTGGACGCTTCCTTGGAGGGAGAGTTTGACCTTGTTCAGAGGATCATCTACGAGGTGTGTGTGTGTGTGTGCGTGTGCGTGTGTATGCACGTGCGTGTGTATGCACGTGCGTGTGTTTGTCTGCTAGCCAGTGCTTCACCCCCTGGCGCTCCCTGAGTGCAGGTGGAGAACCCCAGCACCCCCAACGACGAGGGCATCACGCCGCTGCACAACGCCGTGTGTGCCGGTCATCACCACATTGTCAAGTTCCTGCTGGACTTCGGCGTCAACGTGAACGCCGCAGATAGCGACGGATGGTAAAAGCGCTAGCTAGCAGCTAGCTCAATTAGCTAGCAAGCTTAATTCGGGTGGTTTGATTAGCTGGTGCATGTGATGACCCTGAATGTGTGGCTTGTTTGTGAACAGGACACCGCTTCACTGCGCGGCCTCATGCAACAGCGTCCATCTCTGCAAGTTGCTGGTGGAGTCGGGGGCAGCCATCTTTGCCAGCACCATCAGCGACGTAGAGACTGCAGCAGATAAGTGCGAGGAGATGGAGGAGGGCTTCATCCAGTGCTCTCAGTTTCTATATGGTGGGTGTCTATGACCGTTAAACATGGATTTGGGTTCATAACAAAATTCCTGACTTCTGCAGATGTGTGTAATACCTGTAAACGGCTTATGTTTTCACCGGCATAGAATGTTCACATATGTACATATAAAATAAAAACATTCTATTACAGAAATATGTGAATAATCTGTGTATTTACTGTAAAGGTTATATCTGTTTACTTTACACCAGTATGTACAGACTATGCCATAGTCTGCAGCTTGGCAATAGCCTAGCAGTGTCTGGGCTCAAAGACTAACAAAATGCTTCCTCTATTACTTGGGTGCTGATGTTGATCAGTGCTGCAATGCCAGCATTTCACAATCCCGGTCCTGAAAAACCACTTCCCTCCCTGCATGTTTTACTTTACATGTCTCCCTGCTCTAACACACCTGAATCAAATGGATGGGTCGTTATCATAGACTTATTAATAGATAGACACGGTGAAGAAAATGGCGGCTCGATCTTACAAAGTATTTGCTCATTGTCGCAGTGAAGCGCGAGATTCCAAATAAGAGTATCGTTGTGTTGGTAAAGTGGCTCTTTTGCCACATGCGCAGTACAGAGAAGATTCCGTTGTAACCTGCGACACTGGAGTTATCCGACCTCAAGCCTTGTGCATGTGTGGCGTAGTACAACATACATTTTTTTTGTTTTTGATTTGGACTGTACTGTTATAATTGCAGGCATGTTATTATAATATTTAGCATTTACACTATAGGTAGGATCGATGTTGTGCTCGCTAATGCGCCGCTTGTTGCTCGTGCAAGAGAAATGCACGTGCAGCAGCAGGCACGAGCGTTGGACTATGTCACATGATTATTATGTCCTGACAAACAATTGTCCAAATTGGCTTTATTGACATTATTAGAAAAAAAGATATGTACATAAGCACCAAGAGAATATTATTAAGCACCATACGAACCAAGTGTGGCACCTGAAAAATGTTTTGCGGAGCAGCTACACCGATAATAAATGTATGAATAGGGTGTGTATTGCAGTTGATACTCTAGGCTGCAGTACCACCCGTCGCCACACGTCACGGCTGCTTCAAGCCTAGAGTCACACCCTGCCCCCCTGGTCGTTATCAACATCTGCACAAGTCTGATAATGACCCATTCATTAGAATCAGGTGTGTTGTAGCAGAGAGGCATGGGGCTGCCAGGACCAGGCTTGAGGAACGCCGATGGGGGGGCACATGTCCACATTTTGCATGCATATAATAGTTTTGTGACGTGCGTGACGATGGTTTTGTCCTTCGTGACTGGTCACTGTGCAGGTGTGCAGGAGAAGCTGGGCGTCATGAACAAGGGCACGGTGTACGCCCTGTGGGAGTACGTGGCGCAGAGTTCGGACGAGCTGTCGTTCGGCGAGGGCGACGCCCTCACAGTTATCCGGCGGCAGGACGACACGGAGACGGAGTGGTGGTGGGCGCGGCTGGGCGACGTGGAAGGCTACGTGCCCCGCAACCTGCTGGGGGTAGGGGAGAGACACTAGCACACACATGTAGCTAGCGCTAGCTATGCTAGCGTCTTTCCATCAATACAAATAACCAACTGTGTGCTAATTAGGGATGGGACGATATACGATATTAACGTTTATCACGATAAAAATACTGACGATAATTGTATTGTGGTGAATGTCCATTATTGTGACTTGAAAGTGACTTGAAAAAAGCTGTGTAGCTCACTTGTACAGTCCAACTGTATTGATTTAGTAATGTATTTATTAGCCTGCACTTTTCCAGTCAATCACCACCATGGCTGAAGGCTCGGCTTGCCCATTGTGTCCCCCACATAAAATAGATAAATCAAATTAGTTGAAATACTGGTTTAAAAACAAAAGGAATTACCCAAAAAATATACAGTACATATATGTGTCATGATAATAAAAATGATTGTTTCTTAAATAAATGTAAGATTAAGTGATTCCAGTGTGTTGTAGTGCAATTTTAAGAGTTTAATAAAAAATAAATCGTGATAAAATCGTCTATCACAATTATTTTGGCCAGGATTATCGTGATATCCTGGATTTTCATATCGTCCCGTGCCTAGTGCTGATATAGTCAGTTAATGCAATAGCCTAGCAATACATAGCCTGGGTTTAATCAGGCACTGGTTTTGATAGGGTCTGATTTCTGATTGATTTCTGATTAACTGTTTGTGACATGCATGTTCATGTATCCAGCTCTATCCCAGGATAAAGCCTCGCCAGCGCTCTCTGGCGTAGGTTCTCAGTGCAGACCCGCTGGCTGAGCCGCTGGTGAACATCTGGACTCTGAACAGAACAACAAGAGCAACGAACAACCAGGCCTGGTGCTCTCTTCTTCCTGTGGCCATTACCTCCTATGCCTTTCTGCTTCTCCTTAGATCCTGTCTTTGAAGCATAGAGGCCGCCAGTGAACACTTGACACGTTTAAAACATGAAGACTGACACACACACACACACACACACACACACACTACTACAGATGAGAAAGAACTCTCCTTTGTCACTCCGTCTGTACCTTGCTAGACCTTCACATTTCACTTCATTGTCACACCCTCGAGTTGATTTGATCCTAATTCAGTGTTAATTCTGCTCCAATCCAAGTAAAACACTGGCCTTTGTTTCAGCATCCGCTCACACGTGTTTAGAAATCTAAACCCCAGGTTAATAAAGATGTCTCTATGAGGTTTGTAGTTGTGTTGTGCACAACACTATTGTGACTGGAAAAACCATTAAAAATGGGGATAATTGAGTGGCACTTTCTGGTTTAACTGAAAATAAAAATGTGATATCAATTTAATCTTTTTTTTGTAAAAAATAAAAATAACAAAGTACAGCATCTCAAAAGTAATTCCAAATATCTTCTTAATAAGCAATGTATACATCCTCACTATCTTCCTCAAGAAGACTGAAGACCTTGTTTGGTGGCTAGTTAAGTGCAGAGCCGTGTAGGAGTCTTGTCAAAACCGTTCATACCAATGGACAGCAATGGCGGCTCACAGATCCTCAAAACAGTTCTTGGATGTTAGCTGCAAATACTAAAAGTACCCTATAAATTATATGGTAAATGTAAAACGCTGCATGTATAAACTACTTATCAAAAATTGCAGTAATGTGTCTGTTTATATCAATTGAAATTGCCCACCAAGCACTTCTGGAACTGTTTTGAGTCTCTGTAAACCATGTGACCGTTGGAAATTTGGAACATACGTTGGCACGACACTCTTCTACATGGCTCTGGTTGTTAAGTGGTTAAACAGATGAGAAGAGCTGGTCACTTTATACAGGCTACTGCAGTTGAATGCCCTGGATTTGCAGAGGTTCATTGATATTTAATGACTATTAGCTTAAAATGTATATATTTAAAGCCATGTAGAATCAACACACCAATCAATGTTCCAAGCTTGTTTATTAAAACATTTGGTTCAGTCTTACCAGTATTGACATTCAAAATGTACTTTCACTCATAATTTTCACTAAAATACCATGGTCAAGATGGACTTGTTAAGTTTCAATCAAGTAGTTGGTGTACATTGTTTTGCACTGTACAACTGGCATGGAGGTAACCTTATAACCGCTGACCTTAAATACTGTAAGGCATTGCACTCAACTGAATTAACTGAAATGCACAGTATTGTACAGGCATGTATCAAATTGTTGGAACAAGCGTATCCAAGATTATTTTCATATATCAATACAAATTATCTGAACAATCAAAATAGGCTGATGGTGTTGATGGTTTTGCTTATTGCCATAAACCGACTATGTACCACAAATGTTATTTTGCTTTACAAGTTTGACATTCTCATTGGATAAACCTGTCTGCACAATAATGGTTGAGAATGTGGTTCTTTCTTGAGGATTATTTCAGATTTAGTTTTTTCCCCTCAAGTAATGTTAGATCACCAGTGCATTAAAATGGTGACTGATGAACCAAATTCAAAGCAGTATTTAATATCATATACTCCTTGTAGGTGAAATTAAGGGTGTCCTAGTCAACATTGGGTCATGTGCTAAGTTATTGAGATTCACTTATGAGATAGAAAGCAGAAAGTCATACGTTTCTTAATTTCTTGTTAATCACAGGACCTAACGGAGCTATCAATTTATTGGTTTTATTTATTATTGTTCGAAGTTATCTTTTTCTTATGAGGGTAATTTTTTTTTTTTTAATGTTTATTACTTATGTAATGCTGTAAACATTTATAAGGAACCCCCAAATTAGTCTCTCAAGAGTATTCCAGGCATCCTAGCTGGCTGCTCACACTCAAACCAAAAACACTATTTTAATTATCCTCTCAAGACACATTTTGACCACATGTTTTGAGGTGTGAGCCAATTACCGTTTATTTTAAGTGGATGTAATTTACAGTAGGAGTATTGTATATCAACAACAAAGTTTGGAATCCAGTTAATTGGCTTCAGACAATCCTGAATGTGTGGTTATTTCATTATAAATGTAACCCTAATGAGGCACAAGTAATTAAAATAACACTCTTAGGCCTAATACATCAATATCATTAAAGCCATGCCATCCAACATTAAGTCAAGTGTGTGATTGAGCCAAGCTTAATCACAACCTGCCCTGTAGACAAGTGTGAGGAGATGTGAACAATGCTTAGACTATTTGATTGTTCGCTGTGTGGAGAAGTGGGGTTTCTGTATGAATTGTTCTCACATTTGCTTCTCTGTGAAAAATAAAAAAATAAGCTCTGGCATGACAAAAAATGTTAAATCTTAACAAACAAGTATAACGGTGTCAGCATAATGTGAAATCATTAAAGCAGGCAACAGCATGTGCATATATATATACCTGCTCCATTATGATATAAGCTAGTGGCTAGTTGTTGAAAGCAGGGAGAACATTTTTGAACTCCTAATAGAAGCTATTACTACACAGTACACAACATAAATATAAATTTAACACTTTTCGCTCTCATTTTACATGAGTTGAAAAATATCTAGGACTTTAATGCACAACATGTTTTTTATTATTTCTATAAAGTTTGTCCATACATTTTACAACGTTACAGGTGTTGAGGGAGCATCCTGAAAAATTATGACGTATTTGTAATAGTCACATGATTTGTATTATTTTAATATTATTACTTGTCTACTATACGGTTAAAATATGTACGACCTATCTTGTCGTTGTCTGAACAAGGGCTCCGCGGTGTGGTCAGTTTTGTAAGTGCACTAAGCCGGGTCGTGTTTCCCTCACCTGCAGACTACTCGTCATGGCAATGATTCGTTATTATTAGTGTAGGTTACGAAGTCAACTGAGATGTGATATTTGATATGATAGACGCCAATGATTGGTTCTTTGTAGACAATCCTACATAATCATGGGTATGTTGTGAATGAGCGCCATTAGGCTATGCCATTATTGTAGGCTTAGTCCTAAAATGCGATGAACTGTGCCAATCTGGTTAATCACGAAGGTTTACATTAGAAAATACAATATTTCTACTTTAACACCACCCAGTCCGCGTCCAAAAACTCTACTTGTACAAAACGCATGAAAATGTGACGCATGCGTACTGGTGCAAGTAAGCAAATCGATGATGTCACGTTGAGCCGACTGTCCAACCACTCGGTGGAATCGTTTCCCCTGAGTGTGTTTTTGTTGGTTTTACCTTTCTTACCTGATGAACGTCAGGACACCTCAAACAAAGAAAATGCTCACCGTTACAAGGTAAGAGTGCGTTAACTCAAATAAATAAACGAATTATACGAACAATGCCGTTGTCCGTGTGCTCGCTAGATATTTCATTGTGATCGCCAGTGTGGCAGAGCACGCAATACAATATCCCTCATAGATAGCTTAACGGGTTTAGCCTACTGACACTGCGCTTGATATTAGTAAATATACACACAGCCATGACTACACGTCATGTGTAAATGAGAAACTTTTTTGATAACGTGATAATCGTGATATTTGCAACAGCCTGTGTTTTGTCAACTCTTAAGAAAGCTCCCTCGGGAAAGCTGCACAGCTGATCAAAAGACAAAACCGATCTGTAAACAGAGGACTTCGGGTTAGGTCGTGCTAAGTATCGCATACTTTCCTTTATTAATGTGTATGTTGAAATAGCCTACAGTACCTGGGCGATTCGTTACTGTTGCAACAACAACAATACATATTAGGCCTACCGGTATGTTATGATGGATCGTTTAAACTTTAAACGGTCCATCATAACGATCCACCACTATATTAAGTCCAATGGTTTAAACTTTAAACCATTGGACTTAATATAGTGGTGGTTGTTGTTGTTATATTAGCACGGAGGGAGTGTATTATATCAGTGTCCCACCACCCAGGTACTTCTCATCGTATGGTCTGCATTCCCAGGATAAATGACCCTAAGGGCATGGGACGCAACCCAACACTCTGCTCGCTGCCGACGTAATGAGCTGCGTCCTTGTGAGACGATCTCAATGGGATTTTGTTTTTTCCAGACATGTTTTCACAATAAACATGGCTGGAAGAACTGCCCTTCTATGCTATGCTGTTATTTAGACCACAGCTTTAACTGTGTTTTGAGAGGGAGTTGGTTGGCCATGAATCAGCTTTGACAAGTCCTGGCATTTGAATTATGTGTCTTTCTTGTTGTGGGAGTAGCTGCATGGCGCGATGATTACGCAGTGTCATTCTAAGTGTATGCTTGGCCAGGTGTTTAGTGCTCCGGGCTTTCTTTGTCCTGAATATTGTTTTCAGGTGACCATCTGCCATTTCAACTCCTTATGTGGCAGTATAACTCGGTGACATACAGTAGGCTACTTTAGTAGAATATGCCCTGATGCATAAATAAAACAATAATAAGACACAAACATACTTTTGATTACATGAAGTGATGATGAACAACACTATTAATGATGGACCAGCGGTGATGGAGTGTCCCTGGTTGAATGTTTTAGAAGGAAAGAATAACTAAACAACAGCCTTAGTGACAGAATAGCACTGTCATCTTGTCTTTTTAGGTGCATTTAGTTGGAGAAGCTGAGCCCCTGAGAACACTATCTGTCAGTACAGTCTATGTTTATAATGTAAATGTTGTCTAGATGGTCATAGGTGTTATGCTGTTTAGTGTAATTATCTGTTGTAAATATATAAAAACAATCTGGTGGCGTTTTAGTATAGTGTATTTACCTTTCTGAATTAACACTGTTATTTACCCATGTTTTTGTGAATATGCAAATGTTTAGATGATGGGGGTCCAATTACTGCATGACTTGTAAATTAGCAAACAGAAAATGAATGTAGCCAGTGTTATTACAGTTACTACTTGAACGCTTGATAAAAGTGGGCTCACAGAAAATGGTCTCATAAATGGAATGCACGGCAAATATAGTTTACTGTTGCCATTGCCAATAAGATTTGTTTTTGTTTTTTTTTGATGTGATGAATTGACAACTGTTTTCGCAACAAGAGCCTCACTGTCACTTTAATTCTGTAAAGTTGAAGTTCAAATTCTCTGACTGTTTCAAGTTAGCCTGTCCACTTTACCAAAGGGCCCTGCAGGCTAAGCCTTTGGACCTGCTCTACATTGTAGACCGTCCACAACAATAGGCCAGTATGACTGTTTGAATGTGCCTTTCTTTGTGCGGTGTGCTTCACTTGGGGCAGACAATGACTTCATTTAGCATCCCCTTCTCCACCGTGGTCCGCGTGGTCGCCATGGCACCACTGCCATGGCCACACCCAGTTCCCAATCTGGCCTTGTGCTACCCTCCTTTCTCACTGTTGGGACAGCTGGGTTCAGCAGGCTATTGTTGGCTACACCCAACCTCAGACATGGTTACACTTGGGCCAAGCCGAGATGTCAACACCTGCCATGTTTTCGCCTCAATAATAATGTCTACATTAGACAGCCAAATAGATTTCCCAATCACATCATCCTCTGTTTGAAGTGGCTAAATAGGCTAGTGTTTTATTTTGCCCTTATGGATCAAGTCACTAGGCTATATTTCTGAATAGCTTGTTTTAATTAACTAGGTACCAAACAAGCTGATGTGTTTAGAGGACCTCAAGGAGAGCACCATGGCTGCTCCATGATTAAGGAGTTGTTCTTCCCTCCATAGACCCCTGCCTCTTGACCTTCTCATTGTCCAGGGGTTAAAGGGCAATGCACCCTGCTATCAGTCACCTCTGAATGGTGGCAGAGTTTTAATGAATGGGCATCAGGCGCCTAAATTGGGCTTTTCTGGACATTAGCATAAAATATACTAGCTCATGTCATGGATCAGGTCGATTGGTCTCTCAGCAAGAAAGCAGACGCATGAGGGATTTAAACATGTGCTTTAGTGCAAACACATAGCTTTGTATATCCATCCACTAAGCTAAATAAGATAGGCAATATAAGAAAAAATGAATACCTCCATAAATTCTTAATGTTATAAAATGTTTTATACGTTTTTTTGGTTATGTTTGAGTGCCTTTCAGTTATTTTTGGTCCCATAAGCCCATTCCTCTATCACACAATAGTCCTTTTAAATTGCAAATGTGGGAGAGGCTATTCTCTTAATGTTCTTGCAACTGGCACCTGGTTAACCCACATATATTAACTAATTTTTAAAATTAGTACCCAGCCTTGTCATCATTGGTTTGGGAGAAGATATTCTTCTGCACAGATCATTGCTGCAGAGAAACATGCCTTGATATGCGCATGTGTACTGTTAAAACTAGAACTGGGTGACCTATGGAATTATATTTTGGGCCATTCTCAACATGTTGCATTTGCACCCTAGATAGCACAGTACAAGCTGTGCTCGAGTTGAAGGTTTGCTCTCCCATGTTTAGACTTTAGAAACAAAAAATATAATGTCACCTCTGAATCAAGTCTTTCCCAAGTTGGAATGGTTACAGTACGGTCTATGCTGACACCTTTTTATCCTGTCTAAACAGAGATTTAACTAGAACAAATCTTCTTTTTAGTCTACACTTGTTATCAAACTTCTCCAATAAATCGAACATTATGGGGGGTGGAGGGTTTACTATTGTATGAAAAGAAAATGAGAGCCTAGTCCAGCAATATCATTATAAAATATATGATATAGGTCATATAGGGTTGCCTATATTTAGTCGAATTTGGCTTTGACCAAAGTGAACATTATTCATCCAAGAGTTATGCTAGTGACTGTTGTCTTACTAGAGTAAAAGTGATGCAGGCCCAGGAATTGAGATAAACCCCAGGTTATTATGCTAATGAATCACTAGTGTGCCATAGCCACGGGATGTTGACAGAGCGCTGTTCTGCTTCATTTCAAACAAAGGGAGCATGTGGGTTCTGTTGGGGGGGGGGAAGGTGTTGACGTGTGGATTATGGGACTAAATGGCATTCATGTTTCACTGCTATTGTTTACTAAGATACATTAGGCTATTTGGTGTTGATGAAAGATGATAGGGTGGTAACATACAGTATGACAAATTAGTTTGCCAAAAAATAATATTTTGATTAAATTGTATGTATTTGTGGATCAGTGGTGTTTTTTTATAAAAAAATTTTAGTGTCTCCATTTTAACTTCTTTTAACAAACTAAACCAGATTTTTAAAAGATCTTTAGAATTATTTTTATTTACCTAGAAAGAGATGCAAGACCACATGTTCTCACTGTCAGGAACATTTAACCTCTTCAGATACGATGCACATTATAATGAGTCTGGGATGGAAAGAATGATACAGATTCAGCAATAATGCGCATTACATTATGTTGCTGTTAATACATTGCCCCTACCTCAAGAAAGTCAACACACGCTTTGACAAGTTGCTGTGCAAGTGAGAATTGGTATAATCTTGACAGTCCCATGATAAGTAGTTGTGACTTATGTTATGTCCCATAATGTGTTGCTCTTCACTTGATACTGTTGCTAGTGGTATGGGAGTAATGGCTATGTTTTGCCTCAAAGACCTTGTTTCCCTTGAGGGCAGGGTTTAGACCATAGCCATGGTGAACAGGTTCCCACAGTATAACATATCCATGAGCTAACATTACAATAGTAGAGGCAAACATCAATACAGTAGTGGAGTCTGTCAAGCAACAGCTGCATCATCAGATGAATGTTGTTTTTACTTGATTCTATTTCAGTGGAAGTAGTATTTTCAATGGCAAACTGTCTTTATCTTATGTGCAGTTGTGCAATCTGTTATCCTTTACCATTGATGTGTTCTAGCTATACGCTAAGTTAACAGTCGGTTTGCCCGAATGTAACTCTTCTCAACTCTCCAGTATTTGATATACCAAAAAGCTGTCTACTAATGTGTATTAACACTGTAGTGTTTTGGTGAGTCTCATGTGCCACATGGCAGCAGTTTGAAACAGCAGGTGGCCTTGTTAACATGCCCAAAACATCCTCTACTGCTCCAACTGGTTTTCTTATGTTGTCTTAAGGTTTTCATAACAAGGGGAGAGAGTCATGTATTTGAATCGCTATGTTGTTTGGGCTAGAACACTTGGGGTAGGCAGCTTGCAGCCTGTCCATCCAGCTCAACATGCTGTCTTTGTGTTAGTTTTATGTTGGACTTTGCTACTGGGTCAGTGCTGTGTCTGGCCAGCCTGTGTCACAACCGCGTTGGTAGTCAAATGTGGCACTCAACTTGGACGATTTCTCACAGCGCATCAGCTAATTGTTTTTATACTGGCCACTAGCTACTGTAGGCAAGATGATGAGGCATTACCCTTCCAATTGATTGTTCTCATATGCATGAATACAGTATACTGTGTGTTATGGTGGTCCCATCAGCTCTCTGCTGTAGCCTTTTAACTCGTGTTTCAGATATATGTGCTTGGCTTAAGTCTGGGTGGGGGTATCAGCAAGTTAAGCCACAGATTTTAACCCTCAAATTCCATCAATTCATTACAATCACATTCTTTCCAGCTGCAGTCATTTAGCTATGCACTACCAGCAGTGCCATCACAGATGCTGTATCTTCTCAGCCTGGATACCAGTCACTTGGCCCGTATTGAAATATAGAGACTATGTTGTTGTAGCTTAAAGGTACATTTCCAATGTAATATCTTGTTAATATAGTATGTGTTATCTTTATTAATTAAACCCTTGACTTGTTTCTTTTCAAGTGACGAGAAAGTCTTATAATCGTATGACCTGAATTAATTGTTTTTACCCTCTGAATATACCTATAGGCCTTTGCTAAGTTTTCTTAACTTGCATTAGTATATAAAAAGGGAGGGGGGTAGTCGTTGTAAATTTATTCTAATACAGCCGAGGAGTCAAAAGATTGCTATTGCTTTAATTGAGCATAATGTAACATATCAGCCCCTGCATGCTTAAGTAGTAACACACAGGTACACTTTGATCAGGAACACATTCTTCCGTTTGCTCTTTTGCATTATGGGTTATAGGATGTATTGTGGAACATGCCCATTCTGGGATGGGCCTAGTTATTCTGGGGAGGAAGGGGGGCGGGGCATAATTACAAGCTATCCAACACGGTGGGGAAAGAATAGAGGGACCCATTCAGTCCAGGCATTTAATTTGTGATTCCAAGGGTCCCGATATGAGGGTAGGGCCACATGGGTGGAATTTATGGGAGCCGCACCTCCCTGATTAGAGCATGCCTTCTTTACACAGATTGCAATGCCTGTATGTAGGCTATGGCGCCAATCACCACTGTCTGTAATAACGTCACCGCCTATACATTTTTGGCAAAGCCTGTAAGTCACTATTGAGTAAATGCATTTGCACTGCAGAATAAACTCATGAAGTTGAGCGGCTTAATGTCGAGTTAAGCTTTCTTTTTGGCACCTGATGTCTACCACCAAAAGAAGCTTCTGTTTTTAACCAGTTTAGTTAATATTTATAGTTTAGTGTGCATTGTTATTGGTTTTACAAATGCACTGCAAATGTTCAAAATAAGCTAAATTGGTGTGTCGTAGAGACAGTTTTGGCGTCAACCTCACAGCAGCGAATCAAATAAAACTTTAGTTTAATTGCCCTTGGATTCTTAATAATTAACTGAAATGTAGAAACAAAATACATGCAGTCAATAGACAAACATGTGGCTTCATGCTCCTTTAGAGAGCCATTATGTGTTCTTTTATGTTTTTCTCATGGTTTCTTGTTCTAGCACTAAAGCTGGAATAGAACCATGGTTCCATCAAATAAATTCATGAGATGAAATGCAAACACATTTTTATAAAAAGAATAATGGAATGGGACTCTGTGAGGCATCTACTGATTGCGACGCTCTCCTAAAACGACTAAACAACACTTATTGGTGGTTTGTGTGTTTTTAAATGTCTGTCTTTTATATGTTTTATTTTTTATCAAAAGTCTTACCACTAAATGTGGACAGCAACTATGTTACAGTTTAATGCTAGTAGATAATAAAGAGGGACCCATCAATAAGGACATTTAAGCCAAACTGCTAAGCAAGACATTATTTACTGAATTTATAATATTTTGACATATTCTGCATAATTTGATGGAGTGGATTCTCATATTTTTGTGTGAAATAAAATGTACTGGCGAATGCACCTGGTGGCCCTGTGGTCTCCAAATAAACTTTACATTCATATTATTATGGACTTTAGCCATCATTTTGTGGAACAGGAGTCCATGAGAGAAGAAGCTCTCCATAGGAACTGGACTTGTCTGTTATTCCAGCTGCATGACATTCTTTTCAGAGGCAGCTACACTGGGCCAGACGACTTTCATTGTTGTCCAATCGTAACTTCACTGATGTCTCTAACTCCAATCTTGTAAGGGATAGGCTATATTACATAAGACCTCTTTCTCAGATCAAACTACTCTATAAAATAAATGTTTCACCTTTTGAAGAATGAGGAAAAGAACATTTGCAGTCTACATCCAAGTTTTTTTTTAATTTAGATAATCATTTTGATTAATACACTGTTAAATCTTAATAGCAATTCATAATACTTTTTTTTATTTATTTATTATTCAGTTAAAATAAATCACAAACATTCACTACCATGTTTCAGATATTTGTTAGCCTTGTCACCTTAGTCTGGTGCTGTATTTGTAGCCTACTGTGGTTTTGTTCACCTTATCAACTCTTGTTCCCAGAGGTCGGGGGTATAATTATACAATGACCCATTCTTTATTAGTTAGTTTGATACTTTCAGTGTTTAGGCTTTTAGTTGACTCAGCAATCAGGAATTGAACAACATGATACTGGAAATAGATCATTGACTCAGGCATGAAAACAAGTTTAAAAACTATGTAAACTGATAACTATGGCTGTCCTGAATACCATTTTACAGGTTTCGAATACTTGATGGTTTTTCCGAACGAGTATTCGAATACTCGTTCTCAAAAACCATGAAAAACACTTATAACACACATAACCTGTTAAAAATCAAATAGCACATAACTGTACAAGTACAATCAATGCTTTTAACTTTGAGTAAACTACTCACCTATGAAGTAAATAGTAGTCCACCAGACCACCAATAACAGTATGCATAGACCAACGATCGAAAACAATCAAAAACTATCTTTTTACATTTGCAAAGGTACAGACAATCCACTAAAACATTTGGTCTATTAATAAATACTGCACGGCCTGCTGTTGCATTCATTTTATATTAGCCAGCAGATGTAATCTTCCATTCATAGCTTCAGTGAGCACACATGTAAACTAGGGGTGTAACGGTTCGTGTATTCGTATTGAACCGTTCGGTACAGACGTTGCGGTACGGTCCATGCACCATA
>JAODUK010000017.1:2480136-2518998 GCA_027564635.1 Typhlichthys eigenmanni
TATCTATCTATCTATCTATCTATCTATCTATCTATCTGTCTATCTGTCTGTCTGTCTGTCTGTCTGTCTGTCTGTCTGTCTGTCATCTAATAAAATATATCATGTAACATAAACTATCATCATGTAATATAATCTAATAGCATCAAATATATTTTCATCTATTATAATCGAATATAATCTATTGTCTTATATTATCATATAATATAACAAAATATTATATGATCTAAAGGTGAGTCTATTGGCCGTGGCACCAAGGTGACGCTTCACCTCAAGGAGGACCAATCGGAATACTGTGAGGAGAAGCGTATTAAAGAAGTTGTGAAGAAGCACTCGCAGTTCATTGGATACCCGATTACACTTTATGTAAGTGCTAACAAATGCCTAATATCTCTTTTCCTAGACATATCACAATGTAAAGCAAAATAGATTGTGAAACAACAACCAAAACACAGTCTCCTTGTGAATGCTCAGGTGGAGAAGTCTAGGGAGAAGGAGGTTGATCTTGAGGAGGGAGAAAAAGAGGAAGAAGTCCAGACATACGAGGTCACTGGCGACAAACCGAAGATTGAGGACGTGGGCTCCGATGAAGATGAAGACACAAAGGAGAGCAAAAACAAGAGGAAGAAGAAAGTGAAGGAGAAGTACATTGACGCTCAGGAGCTCAACAAGACCAAGCCCATTTGGACCCGTAACCCCGACGACATCACCAACGAGGAGTACGGGGAGTTCTACAAGAGCCTCACCAATGACTGGGAGGATCACATGGCTGTCAAGGTGAGGGGAAACAAACAAACACAAACATATTTTCATGTTCACGAGGGACTTGGTTGAAACCTCGTGTCTGGTGTCCGCAGCACTTCTCCGTGGAGGGCCAGCTGGAGTTCCGCGCCCTGCTCTTCATGCCCAGAAGAGCCGCTTTTGACCTCTTTGAAAACAAGAAGAAGAAAAATAACATAAAGTTGTATGTGAGAAGGGTCTTCATCATGGACAACTGTGATGAACTCATGCCAGAGTATCTCAGTAAGCACCATGCTATGCAATATTAAACATACATATAACGTTTTATTATCAGTAATTAATGAGTTTACACACTAAATGCCTTGTACATACTGTTTATACAGATACAGTATTACCGGTATATTGGTCTCATGGAACCGATTTCTTGTGTGGCTGAACATGTGTTTTTTAGACTTTATCAAGGGTGTGGTGGACTCTGAAGACCTCCCACTGAACATCTCTAGAGAGATGTTACAGCAAAGCAAGATCCTGAAGGTCATCCGCAAGAACCTGGTCAAGAAGTGCATGGATCTATTCACTGAGCTGTCCGAGGACAAAGACAACTACAAGAAGTTCTATGAACAGTTTTCCAAGAACATCAAGGTACGCCAATCCATTGGAAAGCTATAGTCTCCTTCGTCTTCTTCATATTCTTCGTCTTCAGTATGTTAATTAAATTATATAATTGAAGCTTCATTTTTATTCACACAACAAATGGGTTTTGCCTGCTATTAGCTTGGCATCCACGAGGACTCGCAGAACAGGAAGAAACTGTCTGAGCTGCTGCGTTACTACACCTCAAACTCAGGTGATGAGATGGTTTCCCTGAAGGACTATGTCTCCCGCATGAAGGAAAATCAGAAACACATCTACTATATAACTGGTAAGTTGTTTGAACCCATTCTCGTTTACACCATGTCGTCAATTTTCTTCAAACTTGATCTAAATGCTTTTATGCAATATTGCCATTTTATTATATCACTATATATGAGGTGCATTCAGAATTGTCAAACAGTGGCGAACATTCGTGACAAACATGTTTACTGAACGATTTGTGTAAACATTCCAAAAATATTAGATTTAAACCGTCACCTTTCGTCCAGCTTGAACGTGTGTTTCCCAAGAACTACCTCCTCAAACCGTTTGCTTTTGTTCGCAAACGTTCGTGGCAAACACAATGCAAACGCAAAACTGTTTAAATATGTTCGCAAACGTTCGCAAAAATTCACTAAAGTTTGTTATGTTCGCCAATTCTGAACGCACCTCTGGCTTCCTTTTGCAGGCGAGACCAAGGATCAGGTTGCCAACTCTTCCTTTGTGGAGCGCCTCCGTAAAGCTGGCCTGGAGGTCATCTACATGATTGAACCCATTGACGAGTACTGCGTCCAGCAGCTGAAGGAGTATGATGGCAAGAACCTGCTTTCAGTGACCAAGGAGGGCCTGGAGCTGCCTGAGGATGATGAGGAGAAGAAGAGGCAGGAGGAACTGAAAACTAAATTTGAGAGCTTATGCAAGATCATGAAGGACATCCTAGACAAGAAGATTGAAAAGGTCATATTTTTAGTCACGCCTGTACAAATACTTTAGCAATTACTTAATTAATGAATAATGTACATATTGTATCTAATGTATCTATTATGTCAATATTAACAGGTTACAGTGTCCAACCGCCTGGTTTCTTCCCCGTGTTGCATTGTGACCAGCACCTATGGCTGGACAGCTAACATGGAGAGGATCATGAAGTCTCAAGCACTCAGAGATAACTCCACTATGGGTTACATGACAGCAAAAAAGCACCTTGAGATAAACCCCCAGCATCCCATTGTTGAGACCCTACGAGAGAAGGCGGAAGCTGACAAAAATGACAAAGCTGTGAAGGATCTGGTCGTCCTTCTGTTTGAGACCGCCCTGATGTCGTCAGGATTCACGTTAGAGGACCCTCAGACACATGCAAATCGCATCTACAGGATGATCAAGCTTGGTCTGGGTACGTAAGCTATACTTTTTCATTCAAGGAGGAATAGAGTGATTACAAAGAAAGGATTAATATTGAGGATGTGCTGCTATCAAATGTAATTTAATTTTACCTTTCCAGGCATCGATGATGATGAAGCCACTGTTGAGGACCTCATTCAGCCTACTGAAGAAGATATGCCTGTTTTGGAAGGAGATGAAGACACATCAAGAATGGAAGAAGTTGACTGAGTTATTACAAAATAATAACATTTGCCTGCTTTCATCTCATCTCATAATTTGTACTTTACTACAGCAATGTGCCAAATCTACTTTACAGTAGTGACACTGTATTATTTCTTAGTAATATTTTAAGATGGCTATAAATTATTCCCTGAAATGACTTCTGTACAACTATAAATTATATAGCTATAGCAGCAGGAATTTAAATTGATTTTTCTAACTGTTTTTTATTTTATTTTATGGAAATATTACACATTTGTAATAAAATGTATTTATACACGTTTTCTAAGTTTTCATCATTATGTTAATTTAACAATAGTGAATAGTGAATAGAGACTAGCATATACATATGAATATGTCACATTTATTTCACGATGTTTTATTAATTGTTCTTAAAACGTCGGAGAACAAGCAATTTCTATTTTTTGTAGAAAATTCTTCCACCTTCTGAACCCGCCTTGGCAATTATAATGAATGGAGAGGGGCGTGTACAGAGAGAAACTATTGACATTGCGTTCGACCAATAGCTGCCTAACAGAAAATCTTCAGTTAGGAAGATTCCAGACGGTTCTGGAAGCTCGGGATTCTCGAACACTCCGAGAGCGGTACAAAACCAGCTCAACCTCCCTCTCTCCATCGTAGCTCACATAGACCGGGCAAGAGTAGACGGCATATTTCACAGAGATTCTCGAACACTCCGAGAGCGGTACAAAACCAGCTCAACCTCCCTCTCTCCATCGTAACTCACATAGACCGGGCAAGAGTAGACAGACTATTTCACAGTGATTCTAGGTTTACACTGAAGAGCAAGGTAAGTAGATATGGCACCTTTCACACCTGCAAATAAAAAAAATATAAAAAAACAGGATTGTCGTTATACTTGTTAAATGTTATTGAGTAATATGATATCATTATTATAATCTGTACAATTAGGTTAAAGTAACCAATTTGAAATATAAAGACATTAACACATTGTAGCCGAACAAACAGCGATATTTTTGCAACTCCATAAGTAAATTATATTGACCAACAATAGCCTACATTTCAATACATTAATACAATTGTATGTGAATGTGATGTCATGCAATAATAGTTGCGGTAGCCTAATTTCATTTCAAAACTTTTATTTTAATAGGCTACGTGATTTTCACGACAAATTAACGGCAAATACTTTTTGTTTCTTATTTTCAAGTAGCCTAGGCATAGCAGCCAGCTACTGTACGACACATGTTAACCAGGAATTTACGTTGTCTTGCGTTTCTGATGGACTTCACACACGATTATACGTTATTGCTAATGATCTCTATTGGCTTTCTAAATAATGACTGATAATTTAAGGTCGTCTGTAACCCTGTAAGGAGGGGCTTGCTATTCCATACACATTACTTCGGACAAGTCCTGGTATTTTCTAGAATCATGACATTATTCGCTGTAACCGGCAGGTGGAGCGTTTGTTTTCTGATGCTGAGATGCACTTCATTACTATGTACTGTATGCGTCCCATTCTCATTGACAAGCAGCGTCAATTGGCATTGGCAATACCGACTCGCAAAAAGAGTTTTGCGTAGATTTTGGATTAGCAATTTTATTTATTTGTATTTATCCCAAGGCAGAAAGTGCTGACTAGTGTCCTTTCATAAAATGTATTGTAGAAATGTACAGCTACCGGCAGAGGAAGGATTGCTTTCATGACACATGGCTTATAAAGGATCAGCCTCTCCCCAACCACATAGCCTATCACTGCTGCTGATATATCTCTGTTTTCTCAAACAAATTAGTTGCCAAAGATTGCACAAGAAAATACTCATGGTACGTTTTTGTGGCAATTGAGAATGACATTGGTCCTGTTAAACACAACTTTCACAATATAAGACTTATATTCAGAACTTACATTCCATCTTTCATTTTTCTTACAGTATGCTTTGAGAGCACTGTGATTCCTGGTAAACTAGTCCTGTACAGAATAACACTACACAGCTAACATCACATTTCTAATATTGATGTGCCTTGTTTTTTGTTTTCTCAGATGCCTGAAGCTCACGACCAGCCGATGGAGGAGGAAGCTGAGACCTTTGCCTTCCAGGCGGAGATTGCTCAGCTGATGTCCCTGATTATCAACACCTTCTACTCCAACAAAGAGATCTTCCTCAGAGAGCTTATCTCCAACTCCTCAGATGTAAGCCTGTTATATTACTAATATAGTAATGTAGCATGATTACAATTAACAGGTAATGTGAAACTGCAAGTCTACAGAAAATGTATTTGCAAAGCAATGCAATACAACTCCCCATTTAAACATGTATGTAAGATACTGTACATAAGTTACTCTAAAACTCTTTGGCAAACAACAATAATGGTCTAATAAATAAATGTCAGGTTGCCATTTTGTCTGTATACTTTTATTTCAACCTACTCAATATTACATCAATGGGAGTTTCTCAATGTTGATTTATTTATTTATTTTTGTCTCTTTAGGCCCTGGACAAAATCCGATATGAAAGCCTGACTGACCCTTCAAAGCTGGACACTGGCAAAGACCTCAAGATTGAAATAATTCCCAACAAACAAGAGCGCACATTAACTTTGATAGACACAGGTATCGGCATGACCAAGGCCGACCTGATCAACAACCTGGGAACCATCGCCAAGTCCGGCACCAAGGCCTTCATGGAAGCACTGCAAGCTGGAGCTGACATCTCCATGATCGGCCAGTTTGGTGTGGGCTTCTACTCCGCCTACCTGGTGGCAGAGAAGGTCACGGTCCTCACCAAGCACAATGACGACGAACAGTACGCCTGGGAATCCTCGGCTGGGGGCTCATTCACCGTTAAAGTGGACAATTGTGAGTGCCGTCAGGGTCAAAGGTCATATTACCATTTGGTATTGGAGCGTTAATTGCTGTGTTTTTAGGGAAATGTGACCATAAATGTGATAACTCTTGCAGCTGAGCCTATTGGACGTGGCACCAGAATCATTCTGCACCTCAAGGAAGACCAGACAGAGTACATCGAGGAGCGACGGATCAAGGAAATTGTGAAGAAACACTCGCAGTTCATCGGCTACCCCATCACGCTCTTTGTAAGGCGCCGTCTTGGAAATGAGATCTGATTAGATTTGCTACTAAACACAATGCAACAGGAATAGAGCACAGCAGGCCAAGTCTTAAAGTCAGCATTGGTCCTTATATATAAATCAACCACCATTTAAATAGAGACATGTGAATGACTATTATGTTTCAGGTGGAGAAAGAACGTGACAAGGAGGTGAGCGATGACGAGGAGGAGGAGGAGAAGAAGAAGGAGAAGAAGGTGAAAGACAACGACGAGGAGGATGAGGATGAGGATGACGAGAAGGACGACGACAAGCCCGAGATTGAGGACGTCGGCTCCGACAAGGAACACGACCAGGACAAGAAGAAGAAGAAGAAGAAGATCAAGGAGAAGTACATCGACCAGGAGGAGCTCAACAAGACCAAGCCCCTGTGGACGCGTAACCCCGACGACATCACTAACGAAGAGTATGGGGAGTTCTACAAAAGCCTCACCAACGACTGGGAAGACCATCTGGCTGTCAAGGTGAGGAGAGGAGGACAACACCCCTGTCCCCCCCTTCCCCCCATAACATTAAGCTATATGAGCTTGTCACCGATTAACCAATGTATCAACCTTTCCCCCTGTAGCACTTCTCCGTGGAGGGCCAGCTGGAGTTCCGCGCCCTGCTGTTCGTGCCTCGACGCGCCCCCTTCGACCTCTTTGAGAACAAGAAGAAGAAGAACAATATCAAGCTGTATGTGCGCAGGGTCTTCATCATGGACAACTGCGATGAGCTGATCCCAGAATACCTCAGTGAGTCCAAAAGCAACCCTAACACTGTTAATACTGTGTAACTGCACTCCAGCTCTGAGCCTGACTCCACCCACTGCACATATTTGAAAATACTCAAAGGTAGTCAAGGAGCTGAGTAAGGGGAGGGACTCCATTACTGTAACATTAAGCTTTAAATTTGATGGCGCACAAGCGGACAAGAAGTACACTTGGCCCATAAAATAGAGATTTTTCTCAAAATTTAGATTTAGTCAGTATTGCGGTATTTCTCATTCGCTTTGGTACATTTTCAGAGTATCGTAGAAGCATTGCTTGCTAACTGACGAGTCTGTATTCTCCCTCAGACTTTATCAAGGGTGTGGTGGACTCTGAGGATCTCCCACTGAACATCTCCAGAGAGATGCTACAGCAAAGCAAGATCCTGAAGGTCATCCGCAAGAACCTGGTCAAGAAGTGCCTGGAGCTTTTCACAGAGCTCTCAGAGGACAAAGACAACTACAAGAAATGCTATGAGCAGTTCTCCAAGAACATCAAGGTGCGGTGGCTTCAGTTGTACTGGGAATGCTGTGAAGTGGAGCCCAATTACACAATTTCTGATGCGCCATGACATTATTCATGATTTGGTAAAGCTAACGTCCACCACAATCATCAAACTGTTTTGAATATAGAACTATAGTAAGTTGTTTACCTATTTTAATTAATATTGTCAAGACAACCTTGTAGAGGTGTAATAGTAGCCACCTGTCATATTCCCTCACCATATTGGCAGCAATATGCTGCTTTAAGAACTGTTTAGTAGAGCCTGACATTTTGTCGGGATTCCCATGGGAATCAACTTTTCTATCAATCTTGTTAAACAGGCAGGATGGGAAATAACTACCGCTGGGAGAGGGCGGGACATGAAAAATAAAGACACGTATAATTGCTTTTATATTGATACTTATTGACTGTGCAGTGCTACAAACAAATCGGCCTGCGCCATTAATAAAATTATATCCTTATAGCATGCGTAGAGTTACGTAGAATTTGCGTAGAGTTGTGAGGCAGCCACTTAATCGCTATTCTGCTGGGTAGTTGTAGTATTTCATGCGATTATGCATAATGTCCGCGTATGAGCATAGACTGCATCCAACACCACATCCCACATTTCCTATTGAGTAATCCCAAAGTCAAGAAATTGAAGCATTGCATGCTGAGCTCTGCTTTGAAACGAGCCCTGGAGGAAGAAAATAACTATTACATAGCGTAATATATTGTTTGTGTGAAATTGTCTCCAAAGATATGCAAATCCACTCCTGTGTCATGCTCTAATGCTCAGTCAATGACATGCATAACAGGACATGTGCAACATGGTATTCCATTTGTTTAACAAATTTGTTAATTTTGAGTCACAAACCAATGATGTAACTGTTCTTCTAGCTTGGCATCCACGAGGACTCGCAGAACAGGAAGAAACTGTCTGAGATGCTACGTTACTACACCTCGGCATCAGGAGATGAGATGGTTTCCCTGAAAGACTACGTCACGCGCATGAAGGACTCTCAAAAACACATCTACTATATCACTGGTATGGATGGTCTGAATTTAAATGAAACACAGTATAAATGTCTTAAAGGCTGCTATTATTATTATTATTATTATTATTATTATTATAGGCGAAACCAAGGAGCAGGTTGCCAACTCTTCCTTTGTGGAGCGCCTCTGTAAAGCTGGCCTGGAGGTCATCTACATGATTGAACCCATTGACGAGTACTGCGTCCAGCAGCTGAAGGAGTTTGAGGGCAAGAACCTGGTTTCAGTGACCAAGGAGGGCCTGGAGCTGCCCGAGGATGACGAGGAGAAGAAGAGGCAGGAGGAAAAGAAATCTCAGTTTGAAAGCCTGTGCAAGATCATGAAGGACATCCTGGAGAAGAAGGTGGAGAAGGTGAGAAGTTGATCAGATTATATTTTACCCCATTCATCTGATTGGGCTTCATTGATCTTTGTTTTTTAATGTAAATAAAATTGCATTATCTTCTTTTTTTCTTTGTCTCCTCAGGTCACGGTGTCCAACCGGCTGGTGTCTTCCCCGTGCTGCATTGTGACCAGCACCTATGGCTGGACGGCCAACATGGAGAGGATCATGAAGGCGCAGGCCCTGAGGGACAACTCTACCATGGGCTACATGGCGGCCAAAAAGCACCTGGAGATCAACCCCGACCACCCCATCGTCGAGACGTTGCGGCAGAAGGCTGAGGTGGACAAGAACGACAAATCTGTGAAGGACCTGGTCATCCTGCTCTTTGAGACCTCCCTGCTGTCCTCGGGATTTACCCTGGACGACCCGCAGACACACTCCAACCGCATCTACAGGATGATTAAGATGGGCCTGGGTGAGCAGCTGTGTGCATTTATGTAACTTGGTCAGATAGATCAGGGGTTCCCAAACGTTTCCGTTCACGACCCCAAAATAGCTATGCCCAGAGGTGGTAGGAGCATAACAGCCATAATATTATTATAAACGTCAATCTATACATCTCTTAAAGGTATAGTCGGCTATTCGCAAGCTAATTGTAAGATAATGTACTGTTTGTCAAATTCACGAAATATCTCCTTGCATTTTGCTGTTATTGTTCTCTGTGTGTTGGAAAAATAATCTCATACTTCTACACAGTCCTGGCTCCGTAAATAGGAACATAAACGAAGTGGCGAACATCGCTCAAAACAACAAAACCGTAGTACCACGCTTGTTTCACAATGTGTGAGACGGCTATTGTTCTGATTTGAGGTCGAAGTCTGCATGCGCTCTCGAGAATAGCTAACTCTGCCTCTAATTGTTACAGCATGCAAACACTATTAGGAGTGACACCTTATATGCACTATTTAAAGTGCACTGCAAAAAATGGCTCTTAAAAATATGATACAAGGTCATATTTGTTCATAAATAAATAAATCTGCCAATGGAGTAAAAATGTATTGAAATAAGACATTATATCTGGATAGATGAGTTCTTGTTAGGTAATTGTGTATTATGTTAAGTGTAGTTAGATATTTTTACTAGAAATTAGACAAATATACTTAAGTAAGATTTTAATTTTTTTTTTATTTTTTCTTGTTTTTGTAGTGTGGAGTCAGCAATGCTGGAGAAATATTTTTGACATTTGAACTCTTATCAAAACAAACCCACCTTTCCCTTCAATGCCACAGGTTCCTCCCTCAGAAGCCCCGCCGTTAAAAAAAATCTCAATAGATTAAAAAATAGTTTTTTTTTTTTTTTGTTTTTTTTTAAATGTTTTATAAATAAGATTGGAAATAATAAAATGGATATTTAGGTAATTATCTAGACTGAAGTGTGCGTGTGTGGGACTCATGGCCTTGTTTATTTTTCAGGTATTGACGAAGATGACCTGAACATTGATGAGCCAGCCTCTGCTCCTGCCGAGGACATGCCTCCGCTGGAAGGTGACGATGACACATCCAGGATGGAGGAGGTTGACTAGGCTGATCCACTTTCATCGGCCTGCTATACTGCAGTAGAGTTATATAAAGACAGGAAGACTTTTGTTGTTCATCTTAACTTGAATTTCCTTTGCATCAATCAGTCAAATATGCAGTTAATATTTATCCCCTAGAATTTGGGACTTTTGTTGTTTTGTTAAAATCGCCACTTTTTGTATCTTTGGTTGTATCAGATTTATTGTTTTGTACATTCCAACATTCTGTGTTAATGGCTTTCACTGTAAATAAGAAATAAACTGTTATTTGAAATGGTGGGCATGAAATAAAGTTCAACTGCTAACCAGAAAATGTTAAATGAATGCTGATGTATTTTGCTTGTCTCCAATGGTGTATGATATTGCAGTGCTCCTCCTTAATCAATCAATCATAAGACTGACGTACCCTACTTGAGATCTACGAGTAAGAAACTAACATGAATACGTAGGTTACCAATCCTATACTATTAACCTGACATGCCAGAGGAAATGTCACAAGTGCTGCGAAATTAAACTGAAGCTCGCGAGATCAGGGTGCTCTCGCAAGGCTAAAAAAGGCTAACATGGGGATAATGTTTGGACGCAAGGTGGCGTCTTTAGAAAGCATATGAACGGACCGTAGAATTAACCTTTGGAACTACTATATGGAATGGAACCAATCAGCTTGTTTTTGTTTTTTATTTTAAACAATTATTAATTTTAATTAGATTTGTGGCAGTAAATAATTGCGTTTGGTTATTGAAATTAGTGGAGTTGAAAATGCCACGCAGTAGGACAGGACCGCTGGCCAAGGCCTGACAAACTACGACAGATGTCTTTCTATCTATTGTACATTTTCTTCTACCAGCAGAGAGCTCCCATTCACTCTGTGTATCGCCTGTCCCGTCAAACTGGAATCGTGGGTCACCTGACAGGCGGCAGCCTATAGCAGCAGGCAGGGCAGACTACCGCCACACTGGTGCCCGAAGAGTTGTCAAGGATTTGGTTTGTGGACTATCCGAAAGGTAGCAAGGGCGGGCAACGTCTGTGCAATGCCGAATAAAACTAAGAAAGATAAGGTGAGTTAAGATCGTATCACACCAGTTTATCGGTACCGTAGATTAAAAAAAAAAGTGTTTTGCCATAACGTGTATTGAGAGACTGCGGCGTCAACAGCACAGTGTCCCATCAGCTAGAGACGAAGACCAGTCGCGACCAGCAATCATCACCAGCTAGATAGCGTACAGCAGCTAGCTGGCTAACGCGATAGCACTACTTGGTGTTTATATTTAAAATGTCTAGTTAAGTAGATATAAACGTTTTGGAAAATACCCACAAAGTTATTGTATTTAGGAGAAGACGTGTTGATAAGATGGTTCGTGCCCTTAAACTTAAACTATTACAGTACAAGTAGGCTACCGGGTACCACGGCAGTACGGTACAGTAGCTAATATTAGCTAGATAGTCAAATTAAAATAGTTGTTGTATTTTTTTTCGCAGTACCGGGATCGTATTTTTTTCTGTTATGCCACCATCTTCACTATTAACAATGTGTTTCAGGAGTCCCCTAAATCTGTAAAAGTGGGCAAATGTGGAGGACAAGAGAATTCAGAGCATGAGGTACGGTAGGCTAAAATCTCCCGAACTCGTAGAATGTCTCACGTTTAGTATGCTGTATTGCATAGTTTTTTATTTGGTATCTTTTATTTAAACGTATTGATCGTGTATTTGTTACTGTAATATGCATACATTTAGTGTAAAAATGGGAGAAATTAATTGAACTGGCGAGCAGACATTGTATAGTATCATATATCTAATGTAATACTAGCTCGGTATAGTAGCTAAATTCTTAAGTCAGTTCACACTTCACACACTGTAGATGTGACAAATTAGGCCAAACCCTAAATGTTCACAAGTTAGGTTTTTCATTAGTTTTTTTTTTATCAGTTCTATGTTAGCAGAGATGGGAGGCATACCCTACCACATTGTATTTGTGGTGTCTACAGTGTGAGGTATCATCCACTTTGGGGTAATAATCCTTGATTGTGTTTTCACCATGCCATGCAGCAGGTCGGTTGGGCCTAATGTGCCAAACTATTGTCAAATTGAAATCACTAGGCAGCAAGCTGAATGCTCTTACCCCTAAGTCCTTGAGTATTCTTTTTCTCATTACCAGAGATGTCTTTGGTTACATGTCAGATTGAGGGATTACTGAATTGTTTATATAATACCATTCACATGCAGGCTGCATCAATGATTCATACATGCACAGTATTGTATGCAATAGATTATTTTCTACCTCCAGAAGATTTTTATATAAATAAATAAATAAAATTTGCATTAACCAACACAACAGTCTAATCATATTAGTTTTAGTCTCCTCTTCATTAGCTAATGAAATGGCATAGGGGTTTGCCTATTAACACAACGGACCAGCACAGCTTTTTTCTTTTACTAGACAGATTTCTAAAATTGGCTCTAAAGGCCACCGCCCACTGAAGGCGTCAACGTGCGTCAAGTGACGCCAGGATTTTAGAACAAGTTAATTTTAACAGGACAACACCCACTGGCAGCGTCTGACGCCAAGGTTTAGAACATTGTTCTATTTCTTGAGCGTCAAGCCATAGAAATGCATTGCTTCCCTGTCTTTATATATTTTCTAGCATGTATTTTTTATGTACTTTATTGACGCAAAGCCGAACGACGCTGCCAGTGGGCGGCGGCCTTTAGACGCTGGCTTGTATTCCTGCAGAACTGAGCTCTTGTTTTTATGTGTTGTTGTTGAGTGGCTCTAAATCAGCAGATAGAACCAGCTGTGCGAAACCGTCCATACTCACTACTTTTACTTGGGGTTTACGAATAATCCATCAGTCTGTTCTGCAACTCATTGACTTGGTCAGGGAACAAGCACCTTTTGCAGAGATCCCCCAGACAATATAGTAAGCGATTTTTAAGATAATACGCTTTGTCAAATTCAGAGCATATCTCTTCATGGCCTGCTAGCTGCCCGTTGCCTGTGCACGTGCTGAAAAATAATCTGGTGTTTCTACACAGCCCTGTCTTTGTAAATGTTAACACAAAGTGGTGCGGATGGCACCGCACAACATTATCCTAGCCATGGCCCAACCCTTTCACTTGTCCTACCTAGTTACTGTAACTAGGTTCAGGTTGGACAAAACACCATAGAAAGCTATCACAGGAAAACAGACAGTTGACGGGAGGTTCTGTCGGATTAAAAAAAAACTGTTATTGGAGGACATGGAAAAAGGGGCGTGGCTTGGGATAGGTCAATTTGGGTGGGGCACGCACAAAAGAACGCGTACGCCAGTTTCTACGCAAGGTTTGTGATTTGTGTGATTTCTAAAAAACAAACTTGACGTGAGTGTGCGGCCCTCCACGCACGCAAGTCCGACTTGCTTGGCGTGCACACCCACGTTCAGCGTGAATCGCTGCGCCACGCTGTGTCACCAATGCAGCGTTACCATCTTTCTCAACAGCAGGGCTCCAACAAGAAGGCCAGCAATAGTACCCCCCCGACCACCCAGCTGCTGAAGGGCAAGCAGCTGGGCTCCCAGACACCTATCAAGAAGGACAAGAGGCAGAGCTCCTCTCGCTTCAGCCTAAGCAACAACAGAGAGCTGCAGAAGCTGCCGGCACTCAAAGGTGTGTGACACCTCGTTCACATGGCAACGTACGTCGTACGCCGCCAAGCACTCTTCGTTCCGCTACTTGAGGCAGTACGCAGTAGTCATTGCAACGCACAAAGATTTTGATAACACTGCTGATTGTTACCATGATCAAGTAGCTGACACAATTTTTTAGTAAGCCTATTTTTAAACTGTACAGTAGTGTAAAATATTATTCACATTGTCACATTCTACTGAAATTAAACATTTATGTAGGAATGGGTGATGTATACAAAAATACGGGTAAAAATTAATGGATTAAATATTTTAGGGCACAAAAAAGGTGAACTACTATAAATTAAGGATAATTTAAAAATATGAATTTCTGTTAGCTAGAAATAAACCATCATGTTAGTTAGACTAACATTATTTATGCTAAACATGGATATTTGACATAGCAAACAAACTATTTACACATTATACATTAATTATATACCATATACATATATTTTGAAAATATACTGCCACGATGGTTTATTGGCCGCCTACATTTTTTAAATATTTTTAAATTATCCTTAATAGTATTTCACCTCCTCTGCTCTAAATTCTTATTAATCCATTAATTTTGACCAGTTAAAAATGTGGGAATATAACTATAAAATGCACTTTTTTCATACTGTGATCACTTTTTATCAGCAGTCACTTTTGGGCATGACACCGGCCACGTGTTCTTGATTTTGCACTCCAAATATTTTCCATGGGTTTCCATGATAGCCCACAAACAAATCTCACTAATATTACTACCAAGCATACAGTAGGCTACTTACCACTCTGTTGACAAAAAGCTATCCATACTTTTTGTAGGCTACATTCCAATAAAAAAAAACACAATTGGCTAAACTAAAATGAACGATGGATTAAAAGCTTGTGGCTGAACTGAACGTGAACAACATCAACAAACACGCGGCTGTTTAAGGTATAGTAAGACAGCATAAAATATGCATTTGCCTTTAGTACCGTTACTGGCTTTGTACTTGGCTATTGTAACTGTTTAATGCTTTTTCTTTAACGACCAGAATAGCATTTACAGCCAGTGTTGGATCTCATGTTGTAAATACCGGTAGGTGCGGTACAGTATCTTTGACTAAAGAAGTAGAGAGACAGGGTGACCATGGAGACTAATTTGGCAAGAAGCACACTGCAGTATTATGAATACGAGAGAGAATATAATAGACTGTCCCACAAGCTACAAAAGTTTGTGGGGCATTGGCAACTATAACCAATGGGGGCGGAGAGTCTTACAGCCCAAGTCGGAAAGATCTATTGTTTACGGCGGCCCAATTTTGTTTTTGGCATTTAACACAGGAAAACCCTTCAAACGTCAACAGATTTCTCAGAACATCTAAAACCTCATTGCCGCCAGTGTATGTAGGCAAGCTAACGAAGGCATTATGCAAGACATGGAAACAGACAAGGTACATGGCAGTGGCTTTGTGCTGGATTTAACCCAAGCATCTATATTTAGGGGTAATCCACAGATAAGGCCTTAATGCCATGGGCCCTTTCACGATGCTACCAGTGCCTGTCTGTTAGCTATACCACTGCTCCCTTTCCCCTGTACTGCTTAAAGACATATGGCAGATTTATGCTTGCATATAAAAATGAGCTCATGATCTCTTTGATCTTGAACCTTAACATAGTGTCGGTGGGGACAAAGATGTGGATATTGTAACGGAGTATACTGCTGGATAAGGGCACTGCTCTGCATGTATGCCAATGTGCTTTTCTGCCAATGTTCTGTCAGTGTTTAGGTATTTGAAGCCCTAACATGGGCCCTCCCACCTTTCATTTCCCAACAGAGCCATACAAATGTAAAATGGTGATTACATACATTCATCATCAGTCACGATTGTTTAAACATTTGTTTAGGACAATATTAGCATGCTTGAGCATGATAATGTGCCTAGCAAGATTGTATTTATTAATCTTTTAATGAGTGGGTTGGGCTTACACCATTTTTAATTATTCGATGACGGATCACATTTTAATTATTGGATTGGGGAAGTGGGACAAAGTGAAGCCAATGTCATGTTAGTGTTTCAGCAAAAGAAACCTTGGAAAACATCAGTGGTTTTGGTTTGAGCTATTAGTGGGAGATATAGCATCCAGTCGGCAGGCCTAACAAACACATTATTTTCCATAATATAATTAAGGTGTCACGGCTTACGGTTGTTGGGCCTGTTTCCACTACAGGCGTCCTGTTGTTGTATAGGTAGCTTGAAAACGTAGGTTTTGTAACTTATTTTTTTTGTAGGCTACGTTAAACTAAGCTGCCTAAGTTCTGGTATCTGCAGAATTGGAGCCTATGATTAATTTTGTTTTTGTACTGGAAAACCGGTAAATAACAGAAGATTGGCACCCTGTTTGTTAGTGAAACCAATGCAGTCCGTCACTACTAGCATTTTCTCAAACATGTGCCCCTTTGCCAGTCCCACAGGAGGTGCAAGTGAAGAACATCTGTTGTGTGCTTGCCTGTTGTGTGACACAGCGGGCCTCCTGGGTGGAAGGGAATCTCCCCCATGGTTTGTCTCCACCTGCTGGCGAATGTCTGAACAGTTTGTAGTGCTAGTGGTTCGGAACAGCCTACCTTTTTCGATATGATGATTTCATGTGTGTAAATTGTTGTTTCTTCATATTTGTGATTGGTAAAACCATATCGCTCTAATCTATATACGTTTGTGTGTGAGTAGTCCTGTAGGAATAGATTGGACTGTTCTGCTATGGGAACTGAGATCCTAAGTAATGCTTCGTATAACGAAGCTATTGATGAGTTTTGAGTCTGCGCTGATTGTTATCGGATAAGTTTACCAGTTAAAAAGTATACGGACACCCTTTTTAAAAGGGAGGAAAGCTCAGTTGCTGATAAAAATGTAAAGCCTGCATGTTCTGAGCTGTCCATAATGCTGAATTCCTCTAAATGGAAGCCTTAAAGGCAGGGTCAGTTATTCTCAAACACTTGCTAATTTGCTAAGCCTGTTAACTCAAATCAAAACAACATATTTTCGCAGGGTCGCACCACACATTGAAACGCATTGTGAAGTAAATGTGGCTTTGTTGTGAGCGGTGTTTGCCACTTTGTTTTTGTTATGTACGGAGTCTGTACATTAGTGTATTAGCTTACAATTATCTTGAAATAGCTTACTATACCTAAGTCATACCGGGACGTTAGAGGGCTGCTAGACCAAAAAATAATCTGTTTATTAGTCCAGCCTTTGCTGTCAACCAGCCTTTGCTCTCAACCAGCCTTTGCTCTCAATACAGAATCCTGAGAAGCTTGTGCCTGAGCGCAACCCAAATAAGCTCTCTGTCTCAATCAGAGCAGGCTCCTGATGTTCCACAAGTTCTCTCCCGCTCCACTGCTGGGAATAGCCCCTGTGCTCCGTAAGAATATTCTTCCCCGTGGTGACTGTGTGTTGTTTTAGATTGTTGGCAAGACAACAGAACAGATCTTATGGGGTCTGCCTTGTGACTGCATAGCGTCAAGAAAGAGCCCGGCCTTTATGATTGATTTCCACATGTTCACAAGGCACGGGCAGACATTTAAAAACATTTTTTTGACATTGCATCAGAACAATGGCTTTATCTTTGAACTTCAACCATACATTGTTTGAATCATGATGAATGAGGTGGTGCTCAATTGTTCACTCTGAGCAAATAATAGTCCTACGTAGTTTTGTGGTCTGCTATTCATAACCCATCATGAAATACTTGCTAATTATCCTGCTTGGTTAAAGGACCAATTCCACGAAAACCAAGTATTTCTAGTTGGAATTAGCAATGTCGATGTGACACGGAGAAGTAGTAAGCCTTTCAAAGTGGACTGTTAGCTTCCTGGTCTGTATTGGCTAAAAAAAGGAGAGGGGCGTGGAAACAGGCGAATGAGACACGTGCATATGTTGCGTAGATTGCTGCACACAGTTTGTTTGGTAACGGCCCTGTGAGGATATGGCCAGCTACGTAGTATCAGTGAAATATGCAAGAACTGATGTTGATCGCTAGTACACAAACCATAAGTAAATGTTTAATGTTCAACATTTGCAGATGACCAAATCTGTAAATCAATTTTTTGATAAGTAACTGCAGGATACCATAGCATAAACAAGTAGTCTGCAGGACAGGCATAATATCAAGAGTGATGTGCACATCAATAACTACATGTTACACATGTAGTTACTACAACAAAATGTTTTCCAGCGAGTATAGATTTTTGTGGCATTCTTGGCTCTTCTAATACATTTCAATAAAACTGATGCTATTGTGGGAGTACGATAACACAAGCTGCCTGTCCACCTGAACCACGCTCGTAGCTGCCAGTACGGCACTGATTGGTCACACTAGTTTCACCAGACGAACGTACGCAGGAAACCGAAGCTTGCACTGCGAGATCAGGACGGTCTCACGAGGCTCCCCACGCTCCGCGCTGCAGGCTTTGCTGCTCGGCACTGGCAGGCGGAGAACGGTGCCTTCTGCTTCGGCAACATCCTGTGTAGCTCGCTTCCTGTCTTCCTGTTGCTCTTGCCTCGCACACCTGCATCGGGCTGCGCTCCTTGGAGAGCCGCCCGCTCGGTTACCCCGCCTCTTTTTCTCTGGGAATGTGCTTCAATATGTTGCAGACAGTTTTGTTAGGCTACTGACGGCTTTATTACAGCAGTTGTCAGGTTTTTATTTGGTCAAATACACGATTAAAGATAACGAACATTGATTGGTCATAGTGCATACGACTACAATACATGGTGTTTTAAGGAAATGGTACAATGGAATAGAATAAAGTGGACTACATACTATGGGAGTAATATAATAGTAAAAAGCTGGTGACTGACAATCTTATGGCTTGCGGGAGGAAACCTGCTGGTTCTTCTGGTCTGCGTTCCGCATGTTCCTGTACCGTTTGCCAGATGTGACCCCAGTGAACAGTTTGACTGTCACGAGGTTTGTCTGTTGTCATTCTGCATGAAACATTAGTTGTGTGTGGTTTCTTGATGGTACATGTGAATGGCAACTGAGCTATTTGTCTGTCAGGTCATGCCCGTGTATTTACTGTAGGGAGACACACCAACAGATCTCAGATCTGACATCTAGCCGCTCTTGCTCCAATCGCAGTAGACGTCCCTCCCCTCCCCCGTCCTTCCACCAGCCAATCTCTTCCCTCATGTTTATTTATTCTGGTGGGCGGGGCATGTGACCACAGCCAGCCAATCCGGTGGACACTCGGCGGGGTGACATCACTAACTCGCTGGTTCTCTCCAGCAGCGGGGGGGAGCTTCATTTTCTGCTCGGGAGTGTTAGTGCTAAAATGGAGGCTGGCTCCTTGCCTTAGCCCGGCTTGCCCCGTGCTCCTCTTCTCCTTCCCTGCCTCCACGCACAGATGCTGGCATGTACTAGAGCTGCCAGCGGGATGGTTCTGGACGCACCAGACTCCAGTGGGCCTTTTCAGCCCGTGGCTCTCATGCATTTTAGAGGTGAGAATACGAGAGATCTCTCTCTCTCTCTGTCTGTCTCTCTTTCTCAGTGCTGTGTTGCTGCTAGATGATGTAGTTATTGAAGGAATTAATGCAAAGTGGTTTCTACAAGTGATTTCTAGGAGAGAAAGCGCCAGTACTGTTTTTGTTTCTGCAGCTTGGCTGTAATAGGAAGTAGTGGTTTGTTTGCGTGAACAGGGAAGGCTTTCGCAAGTGAGAGAGCCAAAGAGTGGAGAGGAGGGAGGAGGGTTTACAGCCGTTTGGGTTTCCCATCCCCCACTAAGGCTGCTGATGTAAAGGGAAGTGAGGTCAGAGTCTGTTGTTAATGTGTGTGTCCATGTGTTTTACTGAAGTCACTGTATTATGCATGCGAGTGTGTGTGGTGTCACCTTGCAGACAACTGCTATGTAAGTGGAAATGCAGTGTTTCTTGTTTGCTAAAAGTCTGATCAGATAAGACCAGCTACAGAGGCTGTAGACATGCATTTGTTTGTGCATTGTCTCCTCAAAAGATGTGGTTGTGACGGTAACTAACTGATAAAATCAGTTCCACCACAATAGTAGAATAACCATTACCTGCCAACATAAGTACACAAAGTGGCAACAAAATTAGTGACGGTGTTTGGACAAAGTGCATAACTTACTTCAACCACGGCGATCATTGAGTATCTGGTGACCTTCTGAGACATCAATTGAAATTAATCTAAAATGCTATATTAAATTCCAATATGTCTGAGATCAAAGCTGACATTATTTAAATATAATTGAAATTGTTAATGATTCTTATATCCACCGTAGTGAGGTGAAAACTTGAATACCACAGGTTGACGAACTCTTCACTGTCTCGTTCAGGAAGAGCCCTGCAAAAACCACAGGTTTCTGTGTATAGCTTGTTGCCTGGCTGCAAGCTGGAGCCTGTTGGAGAGTTAAAGGTCACAGGCCTAGCCATGCAGCAAAGCCTATTTGTGAAGCCTACAGATGTGCAGCATGTTCCGTTTAATATTTCAAGCCTCTTCAGAAACCTTAGTGGTGTTGTGTAGCCCTAGTGGTGTTGTGTATCCCTAGTGGTGTTGTGTAGCCCTATATGTAGCCCTAGTGGTGTTGTGTAGCCCTATATGTAGCCATAGTGGTGTTGTGTAGACCTAGTGGTGTTGTGTAGCCCTATATGTAGCCATAGTGGTGTTGTGTAGACCTAGTGGTGTTGTGGTGTACGTAAGTAAGCTGATTTGCAAAAAGTATCGTCGACTTGGCACCTAGAACTGTATACTCAGATCTGAATAAACATCATTGGACTGTGAGAGGCAGCAATGCGCTGTGAACTATGTGTTACCAATGTGGGTGACGCAGCTTCTGAGGGAGCACCCTATGGCATTGAATGTATTTTTATATTATCGATAATTTAGTTAATCGCTAGATTAATCGCCAAAAAATGATCGTTTGGTACAGCACTAGTCATGAGCCCACTCATGACCTGCGCCATGAGGGACAATAGGCCAGCGCCTTCATGACGCAGTCCAGTGGCAACTTCTCTGGAGTTAAAGGTGGAGTCAGCTATTGTAAACTAAAGCACTTTTTAAAATGAATAATCTGATGAATGTTTCTACACAGCCCTGGCACTGTAAATGGGGGGGGAAACTATCCCACTCTTGGCAAGTGTCCAGTGTCGACGGTGGAGCTTTTGAGGGAGCACCTTGTTTTGATCCTTATCAACCGTCTTTACCCAGAATATCCATTTTTGAATAACAGTGGACATCCTGGGAGTTAATGCGCTTCAGGAAAAGCCCGCTTGCTGTCGCTTGATTGTTCAGTGCTGGGCAGAGTAAAGCCTCGCCCTGGTTTCACGCTACCGTCATGGAAACGCTGATGTTAACAACAGAACACTAGCATGTAAACCCAGGCATGCTGTATTCATGAGAACATAGTTGCACAATCAATCAAATTGTGTATTTATCTACCAATGTTGCTTTTAACGGTTTGGTTAAGTTCTGTGTGAATAATAAGATGCTTTCCCAGAAATATAAACAGTGGAATGGTTAACACATTACTTAATTAGGAGTTATTAGCAACAGGGCAAGCTGGCTTAAGACGTGTGTGTGTGTGTGTTGATTGTTTTGTATCATTTTTTTGTTCTTGGTCTTGGCTTCTCTGTTGTCATGCCAGCATTAAATAGTCTAACCATCACAATGAGTTCATACAAACGAGTGAGAAGAAGCGACCAGCTGCCAATCATTTTCAACGAGGTGGCGATTCACAGCAACAAGAGAGAAGTGGCCATTTCACAGCAGCCAGACAGGGCGAAGCGATGCCACACGGCGGCAATGGGACGGAATGAAGGCTGCGTGACGCGTCACTGAAGCAAATGATCAAACCACTAAGTATCCACAAATCAGGAACACCCATAAGACAACTGTGTCTCCCTCGTACGTCAGGGTTAGTGAGAGCTGAACTGAACACTGCCGTGGGAATAGTTGTTTAATGGGGGCAGGTTTCCCTAGCCGAGCTTCAGTTTTACGTTGTCGTGGGAATCAGTCTGGAAAGCCTCGGAATCATTTTTGAATGTGTCCGAGTAGCACCTGAACTTTCAAATCAGCTTGATAGTTAAACGGGTGTGGTTTAGGTTTGCCGACAGCGAAAACGACCAGATGGTTCATCCAATCAACTGCCAAGTATTTTTTTTGAAAGGACTTGCCCTTTACAAACGGTTTCAGCCTACAACCCCCCAGATGGACTTGTGACAACAATCCATCTGGCATGTCAGGTTAAGGTTTCCCATGATCCTCAGATTTGTTCTTTCTTAAACCAGAACATGGTTGTCATACTCTGCAAAGAGTCTAGATACTATTGCAAGAGATCCTAGCATCAAGTGTATCAGCCCCAACCTGCAAGCGTCTCTTGATTAGCAGCATAGCCCACCCCCCCCCCCCCCCTTTCCCCAACTCCGGCCTGTCCAAAGTCCTTTCCCTCGTAGTCGTCACCATGGCAATGTACAAGTAAGATTGCTCACAGCGGGAATGGCCTAGTCATCCAGGCATTTGTTATATTCGTTATGGAAAGAGTTCGCTACTTATATTCATGTGTTAATGATGATCAGTTGCACATAAGGGAACTGATTCAAGCGATATGTCTCTGTTGTGTGTCGCTCACTCACTGTGATTTAATGCAGCTATTTCTTACTGATGTTCTATATATATGACTAGATAATGCAGGGTGTTATCAGGTCGCTTAGTCATGAACATTGATTTGTGTGGGCCGTCATGCATGCAGTCAGTCGCAGGCCCTGGCAGGCCTTGGCTGGCTGGCTGTGATGCAACACACCTGCAACCTGGGTGTGCTTTTAATATTCCCTCCAGCTAATTTGCACATATACTTAATGGAGAGTTGGCCCAAGATGGCACCGTGGGCATAATTCATTTGGCATCCAAGTGTTATAAGGCATGTTATTCTTGTATGACACACACATCCCGCTGCAGGAATATTCAATAATTTGTATCAACATTTTTTTAAACATTTGCCATACATTATCCCTTTCCTAGTGTTTGGTGTCAGTCACAATCAGAATGTTAACAAATATCAAAACAATGTCAGCATTCCCTGAAAGAGTGTGTATACCCTGACAGTATGAGATGTCCTCTATTCAATACTGAAAAGGAAATTAAATGCTTGCATTGCTGGGTGGAATTAATAAATGTCTGTTCCATACAAGAAAGGCTGATAATTACTTTGAGAGTGTGACTTGTGGGTTGACGGCCTTGTTTAAACCATCCTGGTCGTTTGCTAGCACTCTTGTTGGACAATGATAAAGGACAATGATGAATTTTCAATGGTGAAACTGGTAGCAGAGGAGCTTTAGAGCCTGAGCTTTAGTTATCGGGATTGTGAGTGTGTGTGTGTGAGAGAGAGAACGTGAAAATGACACTGCAGCTCTTATGTTGACACACTGAATGTGCTTCTAAATGTGACATCAACGGAACTGAGTCTATATTGACCAAGCAGGCTTGAGCAATCCATTTAATTTATTGATCAATCGTTCATTCTCCTGACCTGTTGATTGTCTCTATCTCCTGGACAACCCCCTGCCCCCAGACGTGCCCCCGGCCGAGCAGGAGAAGCTCTTCATCCAGAAGCTGAGGCAGTGCTGCGTGCTCTTCGACTTCCTATCGGACCCGCTGAGCGACCTGAAATGGAAGGAGGTGAAGCGGGCGGCGCTGAGCGAGATGGTGGAGTACATCACCCACGGCAGGAGCGTTGTCACGGAACCTATCTACCCGGAGGTGGTGCACGTGGTCAGTTGGCTGGTCGCAGACATGTTGTTTATATTAGTAGCTGAGCAGTATTGCTCTGCTCTTGTTAGTAAGCGCAGTATAGCGGCCTTGTCGGTGTTCGCCACTTTGCTTATGTTTCTATTTACGGAGTCAGGGCTGTGTATATAAGTATCAGATTTTTTTTTTCTTATTCAATACACAGAACGTTAAGATAGCGAAATTCGAGGAGATATTTGTGAATTTTACTTAAAATGTATTGACTTAAAATTTGCTTGCAATAGCTTCAGTTTAATTTCGCCATGATAATCAGTCTGGAAAACCTAGAAATAATTTGAATGTCTGAGTTGCATCTGAACTTTCCAATCAACTTGATAGCTATACGGGCCTGGTTTAGGTGACCATATGGTTCATCCAATCAATTGCCAAGTAATTTTTTTGAAAGTACCTGCCCTTCACAAACAATTTAAATGTACGGCTCCCCAGATGGAGTTGTGGCAACGATTCATCTGGCATGTCAGGTTACTTCCCCTCCCCCATAAACCACATAGTTTAAAGTGGAGGGGATTATAAATCGGTTGCTTTTACAAGTGACCTGCGAGGTTGGGGGAGACATTAATGAGAGTTTTAATGGTTTAGTGTTTCGACTGTCTATGGCAGCCTTGCACGCCGACGTAGATGGAGATGAGGCAGTTCTGGCATATATCAGTTTGATTTGACTGAAAGTGCTATTTATTTTCACCCCTCTTGATCTTATTCTTGCGCCTGTGTCCTGACAGACTTCCAACCACTGTTGACCGCCAGTTGAACCTCAGCAATTGCAGAATGTAAACGCACATCTGCCTCGTCCCGGCCATACCCTTAAGGGAACCTGAAACTATGGCTTGTGACGTGATCCATTGTGGCTTGGCTCTAGAAATTTAACCTGACGAGACCAGATGTCTGTTAATATACACATCCATCTGGGAAGCCGTCCATTGAAGCGGATTACAAAAAATACTTTGCATGTGACCGGACGAACCTGTGAAACAGCAGTCTGTTGTTATCCACTCTTGCAGTAGAAAAGCCGGGAGCAAAGTAAAAACACATTTTCCATTGAGAAAAGCCTTTGCTCTTCTAATAAATTTGAAAAAAACCGATGCTATATTGCATCATCTCTAGTAGGGCTGTGCGATAAAGCGATGTATATTGTATGACGATAGAAAAGCATCTACCGTCTGTAATTATGCTTTATCGTTGTTGGGAAAATCACACTCTTTACTCCAATAATTCTCGTCATTTGGAGTCCGTATTTTGCGCAAGTTGTTTTCATCTTGCTTTCCGCACACCTAAACCACGCCCGTAGCTAAACTACGACACCGATTGGCAACACACGTGGTTTACCGGCCTGAATCACCTCGATATACAAGCTTTTCAGACTGATTCTCGCGGCGAAGTGAAAATGAGGATACTAGAATTCCAAATAATTTCTCTGCAATTACATCATGGAGTGACCAAAGTGGCATTTGCCAGGTAACTGTCCTCTCATACGACCTGGTTCTACACGATATAATCTGGCATCATCCTCTGTGGCGTTCGAACCTCCTCGACGAAGTCGGCCAGTATTCAGCAGCTGTCAGCTGCTCCATCTTCATCCAGTTGAGAAGGGCTCCGCTGAGGTCTTGACCCGGATGCGTTCTGGCGCCAGGCTTACTTTCACCAGCCAAATGACAAGCCCTTTGATGTATATCAAAGCCCTGCCTCACATCCACATGGCTCCACTGCAGTCGAGCAAGGTGCAAATTGTATCCCCCATTCTCCTTGTTTTGCTGTATTCCATTAGCGTGCAAGCTGCCAAATCAGCATGAAAATATCCTCTTGTCAACCGCCAGCTCCCTCTCCTCTGCCCCTTTAGCTAAGAAGACTTTGATGTCCACTGACGGCGGCTTTCAATATCAAAGTGGAGATTTTACACCACACGCTCTTTACACCCGTAAAAGAGTGTATTCTCACAATAAGGCCGTAGGTGCGGTTCGACACAAACAACCCTGTTGTCCGCAAGCACGGTTGAGGGCCACACAGAGCTTCATCCCAGGCCCAAGTAGGCCAAATTGTATCCTAACTGTAAATGTAAACGTTCATGAGAAACGTATGCTTCCTTGGGTCTGTGGTGGTCCGCAGGGAGCTCCAATGAAGTGTTTGTCAGGGAGAACAAGGTATTGCTGCAGGACAAACTCGCACCACTGTGGTGATGACACATGCAGCCTTCTCCGATAACATCCTTGTCTGTTGGGTATCTGTAACTGAAGGGAGAATATGTAAATATGATATTCCATCTCTTTTAAACTCTCCCAACACTTGAAGCGGTCGAATGTTCAGTGACTACTGTGTTTACACAACAGGATGGGGTGGGTGTGTGTGTTTGTGTGTGTGGCTGGTTGTTGACCTGTGTTTATCTGCCTCTCCAGTTTTCTGTGAACATGTTCAGGACGTTGCCGCCGTCATCGAACCCCACAGGGGCCGAGTTCGACCCCGAGGAGGACGAGCCCACGCTAGAGGCTGCGTGGCCACACCTACAGGTGCGTACCTCATGCATCAGCGCTACCGCAGAGTTGATGATGGCCGACTTGACGTTTTTCTTGAGAGTTTGAGCCTGCTTCCTTTGTTTATCTTCTACAGCTTGTCTATGAATTATTCCTTCGGTTCTTGGAGTCGCCAGACTTTCAGCCTAATATAGCCAAAAAGTACATTGACCAGAAGTTTGTAATGCAGGTAAGACTCATCATTAAATGTACTAAAGTGTTATTTTGTGTGTTTGTGTTTTCCCCAGTATATTTATTATAATTTATATATTCTTTGCACATCCATACAGATTGAGGTAGCTACACATTGTTTAAAAACAGATCTGTAATACCCAACTTTTCATGTCAAATTCATTATATCCAAATTGAATATTATTTTTTCTGTGATTTTGTTTTTCTAAATTGCACAGCTCTTGGAACTGTTTGACAGTGAAGATCCCAGGGAAAGGGATTTTCTGAAGACCACTCTGCATCGCATCTATGGGAAGTTCTTGGGCCTTCGAGCGTACATCAGGAAACAGATAAATAACATATTTTATAGGTGGGTTGCACATTTTACTTAATTTTGTGATTGCTCGTGTATATTTGAAAACAATAGACATATTTACATTTGCTGGCATTGGCTGTTGTTTTCCAGGTTCATTTATGAGACTGATCATCATAATGGCATAGCAGAATTACTGGAAATATTAGGAAGGTAAGACGATTCAAAATCTCAAGCAAGTGCCTTGCAATTGCAAAACTTGTGCACCTGCAGTCCTCATTTCTAGTGGGGACTGCAGTTGTGTTATCTCTCAACACAGCATTTGCTCTGTAATCCTTGCAGCATAATCAATGGCTTTGCATTGCCTTTGAAAGAGGAGCACAAGATTTTCCTGTTGAAAGTTCTGCTGCCATTACACAAAGTCAAATCTCTTAGTGTCTATCACCCACAGGTAACAGTCTGTCTTTCTTTTATTTAATGAATAATGTTGTGAATTGCATAGTGTAATTTTGTTCTCTTGATACCCCCCCCTTTTCTGTCATTAGCTTGCATACTGTGTGGTTCAATTTCTAGAGAAAGACAGTACACTCACAGAACCGGTAAGGAATAATGTACTGAATTACATACAGTATTGTAAGTTATGTGTCTGTAGTAAGGATTAATGTACTGAATTACATACAGTATTGTAAGTTATGTGTCTGTAGTTATTTGATTGTTTGGTATATTTAGTTTTAGTACCAATATCCAACACCTTTTAGACTGCTTTTAGTCAGATGTGCTGGGCTGTGAGTGGCATTATATGGAAACAAACAACTGGTTTAACCTCAATAATTTCCAGTTACTGCCATAGTAGTCTCAGCCTCTTCCGTCCATTAACACTGTCACATAAGCAACCATGTAAGCTTGATACAGGACTCTTGGACTTTCGGGAAGTCATACTATCTATTTCCATTGGCTGTCAGTTAGCATTGTAACTTACAAGTATACATGAATCCGTCATTTCCGCTGTGATGCTAGTGCAGTTCTTTTATTTACTAATTTAAAAGGCTGAATTTGTTTTTAGCAGTAACCTTAGCCTACACATTTTGCAGATTTACAAGACCTGTAAACAGCCTGTTTAGTTTGCCAACAAATTCCTCATTGTAAATTTAACGGTTGAGTTACATAGTTAGTCATCGTGCATGCCAATCAAAATACCTCTCCTGTCGTAGGCGGGTATTGACGCAGTTAGCCAGCGCTGTGTCCCAGACTTTACACAAGTAAAGGCTGGCTCTGCAAGACTACTCCCATAGTGACCCTGCTGTTATCTGTGCAGACGGTGATGGCTTTGTTGAAGTACTGGCCAAAGACACACAGTCCAAAGGAGGTGATGTTCCTCAACGAGCTGGAGGAGATCCTGGATGTCATCGAGCCCTCGGAGTTCGTCAAAGTCATGGAGCCCCTCTTTAGACAGCTGGCCAAGTGTGTGTCCAGCCCGCACTTTCAGGTGTGTGTGTGTGTGTGTTCCGTGTGTGTGTGTACAATAATACATTTGAAGGGGTGTGTATTATTGACAATGATATTACATTAGAAAAATAAGTATTTTAAGTCAGACTACAATTTACAATGGTGTCTTAAAACACAAATACTTTTTACATAACATTTTTATTTTAGGATTTATTAGTTGTTTGCTAAACCATAAATACAGTATATGTATACTTTCACATCATCCATTAAGTGTATGTATATGCCCTGAGTTTCTAGTTGCTCTAATGAAGTGCCTCTGCTGTGCCTGTTAGGTAGCAGAGCGAGCACTGTACTACTGGAACAACGAGTACATCATGAGCCTAATCAGCGACAACGCTGCCAGGATCCTACCCATCATGTTCCCTGCCCTTTACCGCAACTCCAAGACCCACTGGAACAAGTGAGTCACAGCCTCCTCGGGCCCTCTGCCTTCTCCCGCTGATGGCCATACGTGGCTGTATCCACGGTAACCTCTGGTGGGTTTGCTTGCAGGACAATCCATGGACTGATCTACAACGCCCTGAAACTCTTCATGGAGATGAACCAGAAGCTTTTTGATGACTGCACCCAGCAGTTCAGGGCAGAGAAGAACAAGTAAGGCTGGTTCCTTGGTTGGTCTGGTGTAGGGCTGGTTCCATGGATGCTCTGGTGTAGGGCTGGGACGGCGTAACGATTTTAGGAAAACATCTAATTGCGATTTTTCTATTTTTCTGACCGATATTGTGATTGTGATTTGATTTCCGCTTTAAACATTATTTTTTATATAAGTTAAATATACTGTATATGTACGATTTAAAGCGTGATATGCCAAAATGATCAAAATGCAATTTGCTCAATATTCTAATTCTAATTTTAACGGATTAGCGGATGAGAGAGGATGGATGGATAGATGAATATTCTAAAGCAAAGATGAGAACATAAACATATGAAATGCTTCAAGCATGGATGGCTGGCTATTTCCAGTATATGTGCACCTTTTCATAGTTCTGTGGCACTGACGGGTGATCGTCATGAAATATAGCAGATTATGCCCGCTCATATTAACCATATAGTTTTAGAATATGATAACGCTCTATCACTCAGAAACGAGAGTGCTGCTTTTCTTCGGCACTAATATTTCCGACGTTGCTTCTAGCTCAGCTCATTCTATCCCCAAAACTCCCATGAATGTTTCCTTGCGTTTCACGCATTTGTTGCTGGGCGTATGCAGTCGCCTTGGGGATTTGCTGATACGTATTCAGTTGTACAGGAGCACCGCACGCACTTCTGATTAGCTAGAATGACCGTCAAACAAGGAGGACTGCATGAATTTGAACAACGTGAAAACGGGGTTGAGACGGGCTTATAAATGGCATGCCTTGCGTTGTGCTAATCACATTGTTTCAAATCGCAATTTCGTTTTGAAAACGGATCAGCCCCAATTTCAACGCGTCTGTTTTGCACACCAGAGAGAAGGCCAAGTGGAAGGAGCGAGAGGAGGCCTGGCTGAAGATAGACAATCTAGCCAAGTCAAACCCACAGGTGAGCATACCGTACTAAACCCCTGGACCATCAAGACCACATGATGTTGGGCGTATACAGTATAACTCATTGGTGTCTCATCATCACCACCCTTGCCCCGTGTCATTTTGGTGCTGTGCAGTTCCCGATGTGCGCTGACCCTGCGGGACTAGGCAGTCCAATGGACATGGAGACAGACGGGCCGCTGCTCGATGATGTCGGCATGCTGAAGAAAGCAGTAGAAGAAGAAGCCCTGCAGGTAGAGGATAGTGTTTGAGGGTGTATAAATGTCCCAGGCAGGGGATCGTCGAGGGTTCCACACCCTAACATGCGACTGTGTGCGTGTGCGTGCGCGTGTGTGTGCGCGTGTGTGTGCGCGTGTGTGTGCGCGTGTGTGTGCGCGCGTGTGTGTGCGCGTGTGTGTGCGTAGGTGCCGCGCGACCAGCGCAGAGAACGCCCGTTGGTGCGGAGGAAGTCGGAGCTCCCCCAGGACGTCTCCACCGTCAACGCCCTGGAGACGCACCGACGAGCCGAGGAGATGCTGACCACACAGGACGGCCATTAAAAGACCCCCCCCCCCCCCACCCGCCCTCCGCCGCCCCGCCCAGACCACCAGCAACAACACCAGAAGCCAGCACAAACAAACTAGGGCACGTTGGCCTCAGCCCAGCAGCGCTCAGCACAAGAGAACTGAACTTGACGCACCCCAACCCCGGACAATAAATGCGTCTCGAGCCAGGCACCCAGGACGGGCCTGGTTTGGGGAACGGCTATACGAGTGGCGCTCCCGCCCCCGACCCGACTCGCGTGATCAGAGCACGCAACGCGGCCCCCCTAGGACCCTCTGCCTCCCCTCTCCCTGCCCCCGCCCCCCTCTCCCTGTCACCTTCTGCTGCTCGTCCCTCTTCCTTGTCCTCTCAATTCTACTTTCCGGGGTGCTGTGCTGCCCCCTGCTGGTCATTTCTCTCAGGTGCTGTGTTCCTGTGTGACCATGTTGGCAGTTTTTCTTTTGCCTCCCGCGTCCTAATAGATGGCACGTGTGACCAACATGATCACTCCGTTATCTGTGACAGGGCAAACGTCAGCTAACGACAACATCACTTTAGTTAACGTTTAACATTGCTCTTGTGAGCCCCCCATTCCCACCAACATTATTTATGTTAAGCTACAGAAAAGGGAACAGCAGACTGGTTCAAAAGTCATCCCCCATTCCGTTTTCCCTGTCCTACAATGGGTCATGGATCTTTTGTTTGCCAGCCGTCCAGGTCACCTAAGGGCTCTCCAGCAGAGCATGTCAGTATCTGGATTTAACACAGTTCTGTTCGTTCAGTTTTGCTTACCAGGCTTTCAGCCATCCGCTCGACCTCTGTTCCGCGTGCAATCAGAGTTCAGTGCCAACTTCACTTTGTCTCTCACTTTGTTTTTTCCTGTTGAAGTCTATCCTCGTAGGTTTGCAGGTAACTTGAGAAAGTGTGTGTGTGTGTGTGTGTGGTTCAAACAGTGGCAGAGCGGCTCACCCCAGCAACATGTTGTATGGATCCATGTGATTAGCACACTGGATCAATTCAGCTCAGACCTGGTTTGCTGCTCCAGATAACGCGAGAGGGGATTTGTCAACAGTGTGCTTCTAAAGTCTATTTTGGGTTGTCCATTCACATCAGTCATTTGAGCATTGTGTTTTAACTTGGTGATTAGTGGGTACGTACTGCTTACTCGTCACCGCTGCTCCGCGCTGGGGTCAGGGAGGAAGGAATAGATCATGTGGGAATTGTGCCGATGGCTTTCTACTCCCCCCGAAGGCCTTCCTGCCGCCGTTAGGCCGCTTTCCCCGATGAGGTGTTTGGTGCGAACAAGTCAAACCTGGGCCTTTCTTTTCACAGTGCCTTTTCTAGCCCAAGGAGGCCCAAGGGTTAGCAGGAGAACAGTAGCGTTATCCAAATGGAAAACATTGGTAAAGGGCTTTATGAGCTCATGGACGTGCACAGTGGGTATGCCCACCTTGTTGACAGCAAGCACATGACCTGCAGCACATTGCTCCCCATCCAAACTACACAGAAGATTGGCAGTGGTCAAGCTAAGAGGAGTAGGGGGGGCTCCTGACCGCCGGCCGCTTGGACTCAGAAGCACTTCCTGATGAAACTTGAAGATAAACAACAGAACTGACACACAACTGGAGAAAACAAACCACAAACAACAAGTGATGAATTGAGAGGGTGGAGATGAATTAATCCATAATGGTGTCTCGGCGTGTATGGGGTGGACGGCCCTGTGTGCGCGCCAATACGTAACTGCTCGCCGGAGAAGGGAAATTGCCTCCTATTGGGAGTTGTGTGCGCTCCTTGTTTTTATATATACATTTCCTCAAGTTTCTTTTGGGTTGTGCTCTGTTTGATGAAGCTACTGTATTTACCTCGTCTTTTATTATTTCACTGACTATTGTTTTTTCTACATCCCCCCCCCAACCACACACACACCCACACACCCAACCTCCACCCCCAATGTTTACTGTATTGTTTAGTTTAAAGGGGAGATCTTCCACCCCTCAGTATTCGCCCATGCACGGGGTTGTGCTATATTACAGGCACATTATTGGCATGGCTGGTTGGCATCCATTGCTCTCGAGCAGATTAGAGTGTCCTGGTCACTGTGCGTCTTGATGAAATGGCTTTAATAGCTGCTTTTTACATAAGCTTTTTTTTTTTTTTTGGTTCTTTGAAAAGAATTTGGAAGTGTCCTTTAGTATATGTCTTGTACTAAATGACTTCATCTAATGTTGTACATAAAATGTACTTTTATGTTGTATCTATTATAAAATGGTAGATTTCATATTTTGTACAAAATACCGCATGTACAGAATGCAGAGGTTATTAGCAATGGCAGACATTTGGTATATGGCACAGGCTTTGTTTCCATTTAGAGCTGTAAAGAATTTCAATACTTTTTTTTTTTTTTTAAATGATTTGTAAGTCTGCATTTGTTTTTATTTCCACCTCCAGGTGTATGTGTCAAGATCCTACATACATTAGCTTTTCGTGTGTGCTCTTATCCAAATCTCCAGTGGTGTACATCTATCTATACAGAGTAAATAAAGAGAACATGTGAGTTTTATATTTTCATCCTAAACCGCCTAATGTTTTGTGTCATTCTTTGTTAGCCATACTTTTAATTCAGCTACTAATAGAGATATATTGGCCTCCTGTGAATACTCGCTAATACCTAAAAGGATGCCTTGGTTAGGTACAAATTACTGTTTTCAGTCCTGAGTTGATGACTACACAATCTCGATATTTCCATGGACATGAAATTGTTTATTAATCTAAGAGTTTGTAATGTGTACTTCCTATAGGTACAGAATTTACATGTGGCTTCTGTTGAGAGAGAGATGTGAGATATGTATGTATGTGTATATACATACATACATACATACATATATGTGTGTATGTATGTATGTATGTATGTATATATATGTATGTATGTATATATATATATGTATGTATATGTATATGTATATGTATGTGTGTATGTATATGTATGTATATGAGAGATAGATATAAAAAAATAGCCTTTTTTATTTTTAATGTCTTTTGGGGGCAACCCTTAAACCTCATCAGGATAATCTTAATCATTTTTCCTAAAACGAACTGGATTATAACAATACAGTGGGTTCAACGTTACGCATGCTTGTGAGTGCTGCTGCTTGTGGCACTGCAGTGTGATACATTGAGGCTACTTTTCTGACTACAGTCAATCGCTTGGGACCCTAAAATACAATCCTTTGGCGCCACCTTGTGAAAAATGCAAGTGCCAACACTTAAATGGTGTAAGGTTAGTGGATTGAAATGTAGCACAATGACTTACATTTGTCCTTTTAGTTATCTTTTTTGTTTATTTTTATAAAATACCCATATATTTTTGGGTAGAGTACAAATATACGTGTTTATATATTTACATTTACGGCATTTGGCAGAAGCTTTTATCCAAAGCGACTTGCATGTAGTACATTTGTCAGTAGTTGGACAGGTCATATACCATTTTTTTTAATTTACATTTCATTGTTAATTAAAAAAACTTATGGATGTGGTCACAGTATGTATAGCAGCACTTATTTTGGGGTTGTTGAGGTAAAAATGTGGTGTGATTTATTCATGTTTAATCCTCAATGACATAAGCAAGCAATGTATTCATACTGAGTCTTTACTCTGATATTTTAGAAGATATGGGGACATGAACCAACTGACAAAATGCTCAGTCTGATATACAATAAACGATCCATATAATTTAAACTATCATTAGCTGTGGTTCAGTATGTAACCTACAGTACTGCTGTAGAGTTCATCTTATGGCAAAGACAGCGAATGAGGAGAGTGCCTGCTTGCTCGCTCTCTCTCAGCAGATTAGAAATGTGGCCCCATTTTTATGTTCAGCTGGACGACATTGTTGGCATTGTGTGTGTGTGTGCGCGCAAGTCAGGCTCATTTCAAATCGTTGTAGGGAAAACAATTTGTCCCCACATTTCAAATTCACACCAGCATTGTGATTACACTGAAATGTCTCCCGAATTACAAGCCGCCCAAAAAATAAAATAAACAGTACAGCCTATTATCTTGAACAGATTCTGTTGCATGTTTGTCACAAGCCAGAAGGTGTTGCTAGGAGCTGCAGTCAGCCTTTCAAAGTTGTCCCCCCAGCTCTGTAATTGGCTGATCAGAGGTCACTTGGTTTTCCCCATTCTGTCGGGAGAGAGCGGGAGAGAGCAGATGAGGTTGGCCCCTCGCCTGCCCTCTAATGTCTAGCACCCCTGCTGTGCTCAACACTGAACTCATGTGAACCCGCGCTCACTTTTTTTCACACCAGAACACGCTCTTGTTGGCTTGTTGCAATTTATTTTTAATTAAGCCTTGCTAGAGATACTGGTCGGCCCTAGATGTGCAGAATTTGACATGGAATCTCTTTTGTCCTGTTTTTCATATCACACTAATTACAGTTTGTTTTTAATTTTTAATTTTGATGAATGGCTACGGTCTTCACAGGGACTTCCTGGATACTAATGGGAATTAAATGACCCTGACATGTCAGTCATGCGACTGCTTCGCTCCTGATGACCACACAAATTGATGTACGTGCTTGGCTGCCTCCTAATCAACACATTGCTCTCCAATTTTCTAAAAGAAAACATTCCTTTGAGGGGCTTGATGCGTCACTGAAATAGAAAATACGTCAAGGGCTTGTGGGTGGCTAAATGAGTGTGTGTGTCTCTCTCCACCCCTCTCCCCCCTCTTCGCACTGACTGCTCACCCACCTCTATCTCCCTTGCTCTCATAGGTCGTTTCAGGTCATGGATTTTTGCCTGCAGTCAAAGTGCTCTGCCATTTGCGTTGGAGAATTTCAACATGTTGGTTACTACGACGCGCAGGCAGCCCTGCACGTTAACTGTCAGCCTTAACATCTTGCCGCGCAACCCCCGGGTCCTTTTGTATCTAAAAACATCTTGTCACGACAGGAGATGTCACAACCTATTGCCATGGAAACAGGCGTTAAAAGTTTTGAACGTCGACCCCATTGTCCAATCAAATGTTGGGAAAAGCTTTCAACACGGTGCATTACTTTGCTGTGTGTATGTGTGTGTGTGTTTCTCTCGCTGCGTGTTTCAGTGGGTGGATGTTAGCAGGGGTTTGTCTGTGCAGCTCAAGAGTTGCCCCCTCCTCTATATGACTCAGCAGCGTCATCGCAAAGGAAAACGCTGGAGAAAAGTAGCAGCGATAAAAGAACGGTAGCAGGCACGTCTGAGTCATCACGTCACCCGCAGGTCTGGGATTAAAATATATTCAACAAAATGAGCGGAATACAGCTGTCCCACGCAACCCCTGCCATGCCATGCATCCATATCGCCATCATTGTCTTTTGATGCGCTTGCATGCAATGTTACCTTTAGACTATTATGTAATATATTCTAGAAACGATACTGGCAAAATGACATTATGCCAGATCAGTAAATATTTAGAATATTTACTGATATTTTAGCCCATTATGTAATATATTCTAGAAATTCTACTGGCAAAATTATGAAATTGTAAACATTCGCTCATGTTTACCTGCAGTATTGACTGATAATGATACCAGTAATATTTGTGAACATGGTGATATAGGCAACTGTAGCAATGTGCAAAAACATATTAAACTAATACTAAACTGTGTTATTGACAAGAGACTATAACAAAGCAGTATAGGATGGAGGAGAAAACAGATATTTCCATATCTCGCCCCGCTCACTCGCGTTCTGACTCAGCCTCAGGAGGTCGAGCCTCCCTTGGCCGAGCTCAACACAACACACGACACTCTCGGATGCAAGTGGATGCTCCCAGCGTGTTTGCCTGGCCCAGTTTGGTCACCGTGCCTGCCCCCTCAGAGGGGTGCCACCTACTGTACCGTTGAATGGTCATTGCATGATGCAGCATCGTAGGGAGAGAGAGAGAGGGTTAGGAAGAGATGGAGTGAGAGAGAGAGCGATAGGGAGAGAGAGAGTGTGAGAGAGGTAGGGAGAGGGTTTGCAGAGAGAAAGAGAGGGAGAGATGGCGATAGGGCGAGAGAGAGACGGTTAAGGGAGGTAAAGAGTGCAGGGGAAGATGTTACTGTGTGTGTGTGTAGAGGAGGGTGGAGAGCTTTGTTGCTTTGGTTCTGGGCGATAAGCGATGGCTGGAAAGCGAGGAGAAAAGATAAAGGGAACGTGTGTGAGATGTTGCCTTGTGAAATACAGAGGACAGGGGAGTAAGAATGAAAGCAGTGCTCTTGAGGAAAGGTTAACAACACCTTTAGGTTACTGTTGACTTCATTCTTCTGATGGACTCAGGCTCAGAGGGTAAGGTCGGGACCCCACGCTTGACTCTCGTCAAAGAACCCAGCATCAAAGCAACAGTGCCCATTGGGTATGCTGCCTCACAGAGTGAGTGAGTGAGTGAGAGTGAGAGAGTGAGAGAGAGAGAGAGAGAGAGACAGACAGACAGACAGACAGGGGGGGGGTGGAAAATGTACATAGTTAAGCAATACAGGCCAAAGCAGCACTGCATAAATGTAAGTGACAGTGCCTTAGGGGTGCAGAAGATTAAGTGGAATTCCTACAATGTTGTAATGATAAGACTATACTACTGTACTTTGTTGGTCGAAGGTCATGCAGTATTAATACATTTTATTTTACTGTACAGTATTACATATAAACAATTTTTGGGGGTTAGTGTGTGTGTGTGTGTAAGCAAGGGGGTGGTATAGTTGTGGCAATAATTCGACACACTGAGTCAAACCAGGATAGTCGTCTGCTGTGACTGTCTAGAACACACACACACCCTTGTATCTGGGGCACGACATGTTCATTATCTGTTAAAGCCACATGAGCACACAAGCAGGCGGTCAGCACAGGAGCGCCATGGTAACATACTGTGTGTCCTGTTAACCTATGTCTGTCCTGTTAACGTTTGTCTGTCCTGTTAACGTATGTCTGTCATGTTAACGCATGACTGACTGTATGTAGGCCAAATAAAGCGGAGGTGTTGCAGACAATCACAGCCTCACCTGACTGACCGCCTGGCTCCCGTTGGTTCCATGGAGACAAGGTCATCCTTCAGTGGGAAGACATGAAGGGCAGAGATGTGCTCACAGCGACCACACGTGGGTACCAACTGTTATTCTGGAGGTGAAAATAAATAAATAAAAAGGGGCGAGAGAGAGAGAGGGGGAGAGAGGGGGAGAGAGAGAGAGAATCAGAGAGGAGCTACGACCCTGAAAACAGACGGAGAGAAGAAGGCAAGAAAAGGCTCTTTGCACACTAATGATTTCACCTGGATGAGTCCAAATGGAGGGAGAGTGTCTCAATGCAGATATGAGACGTGCAGATGAAGGCTTAAAATGAATACCATGAGTATACATCCGCTAATACGACTTGTGTTTTAGAGGGTGTTTTAATATGTAGGCTATATTATACAATTGTTTGCTGTTCAATCTTGTTTATTTTAATTATTTAATATTCATTATTATTAATATTATACATACACTGTATATTTACACACACACACACACACACACACACACACAGGTAAATATACTGTATATATACTATATAATTAATTATTATAATATATTTTAACAAAACACATTTTTGTAAAATATAATTTGTATTATTTGTTTCGCAGTCACATTTTACTTGCGTAAAGTCTGGGACACAGCCTTGTCTAACTGCATCAAGACCTGCCATGAGAGGTATTTTGATTTACATGTGCAACAACCAGCTACATAGCTCAAAGACCAAATTAAAGTTATGAGTTGGGAAACTTAATGACACGTCTGGCTTTTTGCAGGCTTTGTAAATTATCTTAAATAAGTAGATTACGGTTACTGCTTAATAAAATAAACAGAAAGCCTGAAATTATTAATAAAGCACTGCACTACCGTGCCCGAATTACATATACAGGCCGAGTGACAATGCTAAGGGCCAATGAAATTCTACTACCTGATAATGCTGATGCATGTTTACAGAGGTATCAGATGTTCAGCACAAGTCTCTTATCTGAGACATTTGTGTGGCAAAATCTACATGTGATTGTGAACATATACTGTATGCTAAGACCTAGCATCATATGTTTTTCATTTCGGGAAGTATGTACACAATCAAACACTATGGACGAGGCCTAGTCTGTAATTGTACAAACATGTAACACACCTGGCTGTAGATGACATGTATGGTTTAACATTCAGCTTGACTTAATTGGCAAATACATTTAAATGAATGGAAGAAGGCCTATTTACTTGTCAGTGTTTTTTTTAGAAATTGTGCATCTTTTATATGTTTGCTGCATTTCTTGTTTATTATTAGTGGGGGATAGCAAGTTTTTAAGAAATTATGCATCGTCTAAATTGTCGCTGTATTTGCTGGTTATTTATTAGAGCTTTAGAAGAGGTTTGGTGGTTATTAGTTACCTATGTTGTGTTATGTGTTTTATGTTATATTGTTGTGTTGATGCTGTTGCCTGTCTTGGCCAGGACACACCTGAAAAAGAGATTTGTAATCTCATCCTGGTTAAATAAAGGTTAAATCTAATAAAGCTAATAAAAAAATATGGGGGGGGGGGGGGGCGCGCACATAATTAGCTCCCAGAAAACACAGACGAAGCA